>JAJIZL010009566.1:21857-33354 GCA_023969395.1 Amblyomma maculatum | reverse complement strand
ATATACACCCACACACATTGCACTAAGGCACGAAGTTTTTTTGCGCGCCATTCGGGCAGTGAGACATCTCGATGTTGAAACCTCCTGCCGATGCCTATACCCCCTGCTGCTCTCCTGAGAAAAGGTTCCTGCTTTACAGAAACCTTAAACTGAGGTAGTCAAGGCAGGCCAGACATTGTGCATATAAATTAGTGCTTTGTTTTCTTTTTGTGTCCGTTCTTTTCGTTTATAGTTTATAGGGCTCGGTATGGGACGTCTGGATCAACTTCCTAAAATGAAAGAGACTACGAGAGACGCCGTATAGTAGAAGGATTTGTCTACTTTTGATCACCGCGAGTCTTTAAAGTGATTTTACAACGCACAGTGCACAGGCTTCTTGCTTTAGGTCACCGTGACAGGGCGTGTTAGTTGTTTACTATCAATCAATCAGTCAATCAATCAATCAATTTTTATTTCAAACACAACAAAACTAACAAAAGGAACATTGTAACAAGCATCTGGATACCTAGCTCACAGGCTAGTTGGGATCCATGCACATAATGTTCAAAAAAATTCGTCCTCGTTCCACATAAAGTGTTTTAGGAGGAGGCCTTTTGTTAAAAAAAAAACAAATGTTTATTTTTCCTGAAAGTTTTCATAAGGCCAATGACGAATTGCTACCAGCAATTGACATTTATATTCAAAGGGAGCATTCAGAGCCCATAACGCTGAATATCAGGTAGGCGTTGGCGCTATTGTCATATACAAGTGCTTCGACGGTGCAACAGCACAAGAGAAAGAGAGAGGGAGAGAGAGATACATAGAAACATGGTCAGAGTATTATCAAAAGTCGCTATATTCATTTGCTCTTTTCAGGTTCTGCTAAAAGAAAACTGAAGCATTTCACCGTCGCTGATGGTTTAAAAGCGAATTATCTTTTAGGTATAAACAAAAAAGCGTGTATGAATTTAGAATATCTCCGCTAGATGTTTGCGATGATCAGAAATTTGAGTTGCTTTACTTCCGTGCCGAAAAAAAAACATGCTTTTATTAAATATTTCATCTTCACGATTAACGGAGCAATCAAATTCACCATTTTCCACCTTAAGATCTGGTATGCAGCTCCTAAATGAATACACTTGAAAGCATTTCGTTCATGAAGTCCAAAGGGAATCCCATTAAGGCGAAAGTTAATTGAAAACGTTAACGTAACTAAAACAAAAATGACGGGGAATGGTTTTTTGTATTCTGTACTTTGTTTTAGTTTTTTTTCTGAGTGATCAGTTTAATTCTGCGTGCTATAAAAAGAAAAAAAAAGATATTAATCACTGGGACTGCATAGCCACCCATATCACATTTTGCGCGTTAAACTCTAGGCTGCATTTATTTCGAGCCTAGGGTGACGGAAAACTCATTAAAAGCGAGGATACGTGAGCCGATTTTAGGCTTAAATTAAAAGGACCAGCGACGCTGACGTGAAGCCGTGTGCACCGAAGTGCGAACTGGGCCAGGTATTCCACCCAGTGGACACTGCACCTCATTTAGGAATTTAATTTAGCGGACCTAAAGAGAACCAGAAGAGCCCAAATCTCTTTTCGACTTGGTGTTCAGACTTCCGGCAGTATGTGTGCTATATAAAATGATGAAACAAAACGTCATTTAGTCTAGATGAGAATTTTCAAGAGAGCTAATACAATGAGAGATAACGATTCACTCTGGTGTGTTTTGTGTATAACGCCCGTTAAATATTATCTTTAGTACAGATTTTAGAGTTCTGAAACGACAGCGGATTGGCCGGTAGGAAATTTTCGCTTTATACGTTAACAATGAATTCGCTGATGACTATATAAATTATCCTACGAAAACCAACGTGGGAAAGCGTCCGCTGCTTTCGGGCTTCAAACGTTTGTTCTGAGAAACGGGAGACAAGAATAATTGCTCTGTGTTGATATACACAGCAAAACAGAAAGAGTGACAGCATATCGTTTGATAATTCTATGCACAGGTCATTCTTCGGCGGGAACACCATCTACGTCTATTAACAAAAAATACAAACTGCCATCAGCATACTAATATTGTGTATGAATGAACAGTTCGTAATAATTCTATGTTTTAGGAAATGAATTATAACATGCTTTTCGTTCTGCAAATTTGATTGAGGAGAAGACAGCAGAAGCAATGCTATCTGCCTCGACCAAGATATTGTATGGTTAGAAGTACCTGGAATAAAATTGGACCAGGTTTAAAGGAAAGCAGTTTTATTTCTCTTCTAAAATCAGGAAAACGATTTTCACAAGGCAGGTGCTCTTATCTGGTGTTGACTTGTCGGCCGAGCGTGAACCAAAAACCACTCCGCTAAACATTTTCTTTTAATTAAATATGGAAGTAGTATTCCAAACTGATCAAAGGAAGCTCCGCACAAGGTTATTTGAAAACTGTTCAAAACAATTCGGATTATGTAACACAGCTTTGAGATTTCATCACTTTGTTCGGAAAGTGAACGGGGCATTAAAGGTTCATGAAACGCGACAGTATTGAATTAAATCAACCTATTTACAACCAGGGGTAATCAATTTACAAGCTTAATTAAGGCGGAATAATTTCTTTAGGGCGTAGGGAAAACGGCAATAAACGAAACATTGACAGCGTCTGACAATTGCGAAAATTTGATTATTATTGCCATATTTCATTTTTTTTTACTGCGGGTGGGCTTAGATTGTAGAAAACGTTAGCACTTCATGTTTTTATCTAAGGCTGTCATTTTCTTGTAAGGTAAGTATTTCTGTTTATTTAGTGCCGAACCTGGAAAGCCAAACTTATTTAGTTGTTTATCAAAAATTTAAATCAATTTTAATGGCCTGTAAACCACCGCAACAGTTTTCTGTAGAAAAAAAATTCTAAACAGTCGTAATGCCGATAATAATATTCAACAAGTGAGCAATAATGACACTGACAGATTAATTACAGTATCTGTGATTGAACGCAGTTATTACGGCTCCTGTACGTTTAAGAAGAATATTGCACGGAATGGATTACTGAATTCATTATTTACACCAATTTTGATCAGTAGCAGATAATCCATGCGACATGACGACTGGTAGCTAGCGAAAATGTGATGGGCTGAATATTGGGTGCTTATGGTGTAAAAACGGATCGATACCAATTATGTTCTCAAAGTCAATGCCCTCGGGAGCCTGCGCATGTTAAACATGTAATGTGTTTTGCAGTCGATTCTGCCCCAGCAATTAGATGCTCTATTTAGTACGTCTTCGGAACGTCTCCGCCGTAGTCTCTGTCGTGAAGACGACTTATCCAGTGTCCTGAGCTTATCCGTGCGCCAGAATCGGGATAGGGGCGGCTCTTTCTCCTTTCGTCCTTCCGTGCGTCTTCGATGACGCAAGAAACTTTTGCCAGCGATTGACAGGTTGTCACACTGTGTCGCTTCACCGGACCTGTGTGATGCACGAGACGTTTCCTGGACGTGCTTAGCTACGGTGTTGTATGAACGCACTTTCACTGAGAGGAGAACTTGTGGCGGAACCGCGAATGCGATCGTGACGATCGCGAAAAATGTGCCATCTACAGTTGGTAAGGCTACAAACCACGCGACTGTATACGCGAAAGAGCAGTTCAATCCATCTTCCAACTTTCTTATACATTTCGTTCACCCTTTCTTAGTATGCCTTGTGGTAGACATTACGAATAAAAACAAAAGTCTTGTGCAGTCGACGAAGGGGATTAACTTGAGTAAAGTGAAATGCATTCCTTCGTTCGAAATACGGTCACATATGAAGGAGCGTGTGCAGCAGCAATAGAAGCCAAAATATCTCAAAGGGCGAGAATACTATTTTCACAACTTAAAGAGAGTTATAGCATCGTTGGTGCCTGTCAAGTCCTAATTCATTACGGCGTGCTTTACAGTGCGCGATTGAAAAAAAAGGGGGGCAAAATTTGGGTTGTAATTTGGGTTGGTCAGTGTATTACGATGTATTTTCTTTCTTTCATCATTCTATTCCAAATCCGGGTATACTGTCTTTCATTCAGCAATGTTTTCATGTTCCTATTTTATTCTTATTGAATTGTATAATCGCTACTTTGAATTATTTTGTTGAGTCATTCGTGGTCACTAACACTTTCGCTGAGGCATTCTGAGCGTGGTCTTTCCCTCTTCTCTCTTTCAGATGCAAATGGAAATGAGATCTCTCGCTCTCTTTCTCTCCTACAACCTGACACTTGCCGCTTTTGGGAAATAGGAGACTTCAGTGAGACGATAGTGCCGGGCGCTAACGCCGGAGAATTTTCACCTCTATGAAACCCCAGATGCTTCCGTATTAAAATGAATACCTGGAACGAAGAATCCTCACGAATCCCGTGGCTGATTATATTTGTGTCTCTCCATCTTAAGCTGTTTTTATTCCTTTTTGTTTTTCTTTAGAGTCGCACGGAGGAGTACACTGCTACCCCAAGTCGAAAGTACGAGAGCTGCGCCAAATCTCTTTTTAGAGAACCTGTTACTCGATCAATCCTGCCGTGTTCACTAACACCAGAATTGGTGTTGGTGAAGAAATACACTTAGCTATCTCCGCACACGTGACTACTGTTGTCGCCTGCGAGTGACGAGGAAGAGGCGAAAACTGTCGATGAGAGGGATATGCCTTAACTGTTTTGTATTGAAATGTTTTTATGACATTACTAGTACTTTGTCGCGAAGGACTCTTGGAGGGTGCAACCTAATGAGAAATCATGACTGTGGAGGCAGAGTTTTTTATGACAGCCTGAGCACAATTAGCCTCTTCGCTTGGGTGCGAATGCGCTTTTCGAACCAGTCGCCATTTGTGGAGGGGTGGGGTGCTTTTGCGGGTCTCTTGCTGCGAACCAGTGTTATCGGCAGCAGTTTAAGAATGATTTATTTTAAGAGAGAAAAAAGAAACGTTGCATTGATCGGTAGCGCTTTCAAAAGGTTCAGCGATCAATAGGGGCTGAATACTGACGGCCGCTTTGCACATGCGTAGCTCGAGGCCTTCACTTTCCACGCGAATTGGCAAGGTGTGCTTCGGGTGGACTCCAACTTCTCGTTCATCGGTGCAAATGTCTTATCTACTGTTAAGAACAGAGAATTTGCGTAATTGTGAACAGTGATGTTCACATTAAACCTGACTTTGAGGAGTTACTTGTCGTGCCTATTACGCAGTTGTATTACGTATTTTTGGACGAAAGATACGTATAAAACCGTAATTAAAGCACTGACCTAGTCGCTAAGTTTTCTGGAATACCATGTAGAGAACACCCAACAATTTGCATTAGAGACAATTAGTGTTTACCTCGGACGCAAGGTAACCACTGCAGAAAAATGCCACAGTATAACTTACCGTTCATTTCCAGCACTAACGACGAATTGTACGTGTCGCAGTACTCCATTTATTCTTTCAATTTTTGCCTTATTTTTCTGCTCTACTTGCATTGTCTGAACGTGAAATTGAGCTAGTGCTCGTCATAATATCCAAAATTATATACTGCACATAGTTCAACTTTGCTATTGTGATTTTCTCTTCGTTTACATACTTCCTGGTTAGCTTTACATTAAGAATCTGAAAATCTTTATTTATAGATAACGTCTTCTTTTGAGGTTACAAATATGTCGACAGTAACACCATGTGTAGGAGCTTTGCATGACTTCAGGTCATGCATACAATACAGTTTCTTGTGATGGGCGGGCACGCTGCGCCAAAGCTACAACTAGCTTTCTTGTCCCCGGGCAACACATTCCTAATGTAAAATAAAGCTTGGGTGACAGCCCTGCGCCTTGCTCTAGTCCTCGTTCTGCACGGGAGAGGGGGTGGGGGGGGGGGGGGGGGGACTTTCAAATGTTCGTACAAGCATCAAGCGCCGCTTTTTTCTTGCTTTTTCTTGGTGTCTTCCAAGTACAGATCAATAATTGAAGGAAATGATTACCTCAATATTTATCACGCATATTATTACGAAGAAGAAGATTGGCAGTGGTGCGAGAGGAGCCCTCGCGCTAGGCCAACCATTAAATCATCCTTAACCCTATCACCATGTTGTGCTGTCCTCTTTGCTTGTCACCACGTAAAAATATTCTTAGCTCTATTATTTTATGTTTAACTACGCATCATAACCGCCGGAGTTAATTCTGAAATTTGTGCCTTGAATCAACTCGACTGAGTCATCTAAAATTGAATCATGTCAAAATGGAACTCCAGAAATAATTTTAGCGTTCACGATTAGGATAACCCGAGGAGGAACGCTGTCTATACAAGTTTAGCCGCGCAGACGACCCAAGGTGCAGCCGCGACGAAAGGGATGCATATATGGTTGGTAGGAGTTTACGGTAGGTATTGAACTGAAAAACAAATATGAGGTATTAGGGAAGGTCCAATGCGCTAATTAATACCTTCGCGATGACGCAAAACGGCTGTGAACTGCGGTGTCAGCTGCGCCGTACCTGCTTGCTGACGCATTGTCTCACCGCTCTGCACGGCGAGGTGGGTGAAACATTTGCTTTCCTTCTGGAAATTATTGCACTTTTGAATGTTCGCTCTTTGTTTTGAAGAAGGCCGCAGCTTGCGTTGTTGAAAGCCGCAACACGAAATCAGTACATGCGGATCTGGATTCTTCAAAAATAGTTTTGTCACACATAAAGACTCTAAGGTTTCTTGACGTCCAAAGACGGGCTCGGTTTAATATTTAACCATGACCGTTTTCGGAACGTACATGGTCTCTAATTTTGGGGGGAGCACGCAAGCTGGTGGTCGCCAGCTCTCTTTAAAGCTAGCAGTGCTTCAGACGCCTGATAACGTCTCTTTATAGAGTTTTTGCTCTGCAGCGTTCATTTGCGAGCTTGCGAGCTCTGGAAAGTTCAGTACATGATGTGTTGCACAGCAAGCAGCTGGCGTTCATATTCTTATCAGCCGTGTAAAGTTGTTTATATGTGGGACACGATAAGAGACGGTGACGAAAACCATCGCCAGCCCATCCCCCACCAACCCATTCTGGGCGGCCCTCCTTAACTATATAAACAATCTAAAGCGCAGCCGCTCCTCGGAGGAATTCCTTGCGTCCGTGCAGGGGGTGGCTGCGAAGGAAGCAGGGGCCGGGGACGACTTTTTTGAAGCCGGAAATTTCCTCTCGTAATGGATGCTAGCCGGATACCAGTTGCGGAATCCGATCCCCAACACAGGTCCCTTGATGCATCTTTCAGTTTCATGTATTTTCCCCTCTTTAAGTTCTTTTTCTTTTCTTTCTCTCCGTTTCCGGCTCGGAGGCTTCATCGGTGTCGATCCATCACGCGAACGCACGTGCCCCTCCAGATTGGTGCCGTCGGCAGCGGTGCTTACTTTTCGTCGAGAGTTGTATATCGAAGTTGGTGAGTGGAAGGTGCCTCCCCTCTACCCATCCTCTTTCCTTTATTCATGGTGGGAGTCGGCGGGCGCTTACCTAGGACGCGATAAGCGTTCTTCGCAACCCTGGGAGCGCTGCAGCACAATATTCGCGCTCAGCCACCACTCGTAGATGCTCGAAAAACGAGGCTTAGACAGAATCGGTTTTCGCATGCTTTTGGCGGACGAAATGGTGGATGAGTGCGATCTTCACGTTCTTCGAGGCACGCTTTCTGCCTTTGATCGAGGTGTGACAGGTCAGTTTATCGCAGGGCTCATCAAGTGGAATTCGCCGGCGCACCTGAATTAGTTTATAATTGCATTTGTTTTCTTATGCTGCTGTTTTCGGCTGCAACACAGCAGCGATAACTATGAAATCAGAGTTCGTATTACGTATCACGCGGAGCGCAATAAAAGGAGGCGTAACCACAGCCTGTAGTTGAAAAGTGTACTGGACTGTTTAATGTAATTTAGGCATCCATCTAGTTAACGCTTCTCACCTTTATTGAGATGCATACTACAGTTGACAATAATATGCTTAAGATAGCGGGCCTCTATGTCATATATATATATATATATATATATATATATATAGGCAGCAGTCAACGTGTCCAAGGTAAACGTAGGGGATAGCAACGCGCCAATGGTGGGAGTCGACCCTACGACCTCCGAATATTGCGTCACGTGCTCTCGCAACTGAGTTACATTGACTGCTAAACGGTCTTCCGCTTTCTTGGATATTTATGTTGATCGTAACCGAAACCATAGAGAGTTCACAAGCGCCACCTCATTCCTAGCGGCGGACGTGGGACATCCTGTTATACAGCGAGCGTCACGAAACACGTGATCATTAAAAAAGGGGGCAACTGTGCAGAAGCCTCTTATGCCACCTTCTGGTCTCAAGACTTCCAGAAAATAGAGCCTCGCAAGCTATTAAGCAGAAAATTGAAGGAGAAATTAGGGGCTCGTTATGATACAATGAAAGGAGGCAGAAGTCTACGAGTCATAGGTAAACGTACGGGATAACTTTTTTTATGTTTTGTATTCGATATTGAACAGAAGTAGTCCTGTGATGATTTTAGGGAGAGAGGATATTAAATGCAAAGCGATATATATTGACGTGTATATATATCCTATATTTAAGATGGAAGAAAGTTTTAGACAAAATATTTGCATGCGCGGCTGCGTGCGTGGATGATATTGCACTTTTAGTACCTTAAGATCATACGCCAATAAAGTAGTAAAAAACCAAATTAGCTCTGTTTTGCTTTCTTGTACCACAAAAGAGAAACTTTTTCCGCTGTAGCCATTGGTATGCTGTAAAAAGCGAAAAACATGACGAAATAAAAAATTTCGCTCCTATCTCTACCCGTAAAAGTACTAATGGAATCTCAATTCGAGATATATGTCTACGAAAGTGCTGGGCATAATGTAAGGATGGGACACGGAGAAAAAATGTAGGGTGTATGTTTGCATATATGACTTGATAGGTCCGCTAAAAGAAGGCAAATATGAAATATCTCCCCTTAGTAGGAGAGTGTTAGAATCAGCATCATGCGTGGGAGGTGCGGGGTTCGATTCCAACAGCAGTGCCACAACTCGTGTGAGCCATTTTCTGGCCTGGCACTCAGTATGTGCGGCGCAAAATCCTTGTCAGAACGTATTGCTGAACCTCCAACATGCGCACGAAAATATGTCGAAGTCAATCATGACAAAGGCGAGATGAAAAGGGTTTTCCTTTGCATGCAGTACTCACATCTAATTGACGTTAGAAGTGGTTTGCTTTGCTATGCAAGTTATCGTTCCTAAGGAAGTGAGGCTATGAGTGATTCCGTAATGGAAGACAGCGGAGCAAATGGGACCAGCTGGGCACCTTTAAAGCGGGCTGCCATTTCACAGCACAAAGCTGCTTCTCCGTTCCGCCTCGATCAGAAAGCAGCCGCTGCACTCGGGGCCGAACCGATGTATTCTGCTCAGTAGTTTTGCTGCATAATTATTGAGCCACCATGGTGAGGCATTTCGTGTTTATATTCGAATTCATCAGGCTTGCGCCTTTAAGGGCTGATTAACGCAAATTAGCATATGCCTTCACCGTCCAGGTCCAAATTTAGGCTGCAGAGCTCGGGAATAACAAGAAGCGCCTGGAATTGTCAGGGCAAAGATGATCGATTCTGGCCGTGACAATTTATTTTTCATTCTTTGCGCGCATCGATGTTTTCTTAGTAGTGAACTTCATTCTGAAAGGCTGCCTTCGACGGTGTGCGTTCATGCGCACTCATCGTTCTCTATGCCAGATCGGGGTGACAGCCATTACTTGAAATGATTTGCATTTTAACCTTAATCGGGCAATGACATCCGCAACATCGATGGCATAGTTTATGCGCACGTGCTTATGTTTTAACAAGGTTTCACATATGCTTGAACGGATAGGCGTGATGTGGATAAAGTCAAATGTTAATAAAGAATTCCTGGTCATAATTTGGGCCCAGGAAAAATGATGTTAGTGGCAGTTTACATTTGGGCTTCAGCCTCCTTTCCAAAGCAGCACTTGGGATATATGTAAATCCCAGTGACATGCAGCACTGATGCTGAAAATAAAGAAACGCGCAGCGTGTATACTGTAGAACTGTCGTTTATATCTGGTCTAATAATAATTATAATAATAGTTGGTTCACAGGAAAGGAAAGGCGCAGTATCTGTCACACTTATTTCGTGGACACCTGTCCGCGCCGAAAGACAAGGAAAGAAAGTGGGAGTGAAAGTGCAAAGAGAGAAAGAGGAGCCGAAGTGGAAGACTTCGGAGTAATTTCGGCCACTTGGGGATTTTTAACGTACAATGACATCGCACAGCACACGGACGCGTCTCCGTACGTGTGTAGTGCGATGTCAGTGCACGTTAAGATCTGGTTTACGAACTGAAATTAATTTTGGTTTGGTTTGTAGTGTTTAACGTCCCAAAGCGACTCAGGCTATGAGAGACGCCGTAGTAGGGCTCCGGAAATGTCGACCATCTTGAGTTCTTTAACTTGCACTGACATCAAACAGCACACGTGAGCCTTGCTTATCGCCTCCATCGAAAAGCGGCCGCCGAGGCCAGGATTCGATGCCGCGTCCTTGGGAACAGTAGTCCGGCGCCGTAACCAATGCGCCATCCCGGAGGGTACAGAAATTAGGATGTGCAAATAAACTCTTGCTTGTCGTTCCTATGTTGCTACCCAATGCAGTCTCACCACCCTCCAGTAAGCGGGCAAAGACAAAGTATACGCAAAAGCCCGGTGCTTTCTAACCTTGCACCTTGCCTACGTCAATAAGCGCAAGAATAACGAAGTCTGCCACCTCTTGACGAGGCAGGGTTTCTAAGCTTGCCCTTCCACTTTGCAGCAGCATGCACGGTGGAACGACTTCCTCAGCGGACGCTGGCTCGGATGTCTAACGGATGGTGAGAGATGCCGTTAATGGTCCCGGAACGCTCTTTTCTCTTACCAAGATGATGATTTCCTCTCGGGGTATGGACGCAACGGGATACGTTCCACCCTTGGCCATCACTCTCGGGTGTCCCGATTGCCGGCGACATCGCGAGAGATATTGATTTATGGTGTAGGCGACACTGGTGTCTATGTTCCTTTTTGGTCAAACGTGGCGGGCGTGAGGGAATGTGGAATGCGGAGTGATAAAAATGGCTTTTATTGCGCCCTTTAAACAATAAACACACATTAAAGTTTATAGAGTGAGCTCGTGTGCCGGTCGAAATAGCGCAGTGCATATCAGAGGAGGCGTGCTCCGATAACAAAGAAAACATTGTCGCAAAGAAGAACCAAGCTACCGAATTTACTCCACTGGGCCTTGAAGGTGAGCCATCGGAGACTGCAGAGATTCTACGGGCGGTTGTAGTAACCTTGTGGTTTTATACATAAGCCTTTCGCTGCTCTTCGTAGAAAAAGCAGCAAAACAAAAATATATCCGAAAGAGAGACACATCTAAGAGAGACCCATCTGTGTGGCTTACTTAAAGTTGCTTTCATTCAGAAAGCCAATGGCCGAGCAGAATATCGCCCGCCACATAGTTAACTGAGTATCCGATTAAAAATTAACTGCGACTAGTCCGCGTCCGCCACGTAACCA
>JAJIZL010009559.1:0-40095 GCA_023969395.1 Amblyomma maculatum | reverse complement strand
GCTTATAAGGAGGTGAACTGAAAGATGGCTGCGTAAACAGGCTCGCCCGGGGTGAGCTTGGGTAGAAACACCGGAGGCGTCTTGTGAATATTGTTTTGTAGCCCATGTATCATGTCCGTTGTAGCAAAAGAAGCATACCTCAAACGAGGTGGAATGAATGACATCCCCCCCTCCCCCGCACATGCACACACCTACTCAGCGGTAAAATAGAGTAAATGGTGGCAAAGCAAAGAGAAAGTACTCAAACTCTGGTTGATACGAGCTACGCGTAGCAAAGACCAACTTTAAAAACAGAGAAAAAAGAAGAGGGTATGAGAAATTCGGCCCCGCGTAGTCGTCTGCAGGAGGCGGATAAACAATGAGAGAAGTGTAGAAGGGATGAAATACGGGGCGAAACAGGTGCCTTGCCTCCGGCGCCAGAGCGCTGTAAAGCCTCTTCCCAACGATCGTTTCAGCCCAGAGAGGCAAAGAAATTAAGAGAATAGACAAAAAGAGTCGAGGGAGCGTTCCCTGTGTTAGCGTCGAACTCCCCTGCAAGTCGGGACGGCGGGAAAACGCCCCCGCCGTTGCTGCTCGTATGCAAGACGTGCTGTAAAGTAATACGCTGTGTAGCGGTGAATGGCTTGGGGAATGAGGCATCGTTGCCATATTTCCTGTTTCACTTTACTTTTCATACTCGTCCACTAGTGAATTTTGTTTTGTTTTTTTCGCAGTTGTGTTTCCTTGTTCCAGCCGCTTGACATTCGCCGCATTTTAGGATGAAGCACCCTTAGCTGAGGCTTGAGCTGCAAGTCGTTAGCGGCATACAAGAAAGAAACAAACTAATTGGGTGTTTCTTACCAGCGCAAATTGTGGGCTGTGGTAGGTATGAATCATTGCAAGTGTCGTCTATGTCATTTTCATTAGGGGTCAATAAAATCAATAATGTCTGGGAATGGAAAGAATCGCATTACAGGATTTGCGTGTAAAGCCTTCTCTAATATGATATGTGACAACAGGTTTGCACAAAAAGAGAGTTTTCCTTTATTCTCTGTTTGAGTTGAAATGAACTTGCAGATTATGTATGTCAGTGGACAAACATGTCCAAAAATCTACCAAATGTCATTTCCACTTTGAATTATAGCGGTTTTATTGCCTAAATGGTCAATATTCTTTGGATGGTGAAATCGCTATGAAAAATTCAAACAGAACGTAAATAATTCCTCAAGTAAGCAGCCGCCGAAAGGGCGCATAAGGGTTTGGTTAGCCTTTAACTACATGATTATTCTATTATAAGAATGCTGTATTTCCTTTGCGTCACACATTTCACAAAGAGGCTACCTACTTCGTGAGTGCAGTTGTACTCCCGTCTCATTCTACCGCAACACGAACATACCAAACGATTTGAAAAATTCTTCGGGCTCAAAGAGCTCCAACGATTTTCTTTTTTTTATCATTGAACATGGCTTCCACAGTCCAAAGCCAGTAGACTAATTTCAGCAGATTAAAATTTAATGATATCTAGATTTATTTAAGTACATAATTAGGTAAGTAATTAGGTAGTGATAATAAATTAGGTAATTACAAATAGATTTAATTAAGTAGACTTTAATTTCAGCACATTAGAAAGCGCAAAACAATGGGCATGCATTCTAAAACGAATTACCTTCTCGCCGTGAATTTGCTAGGACTTTAATGGCAAAGTACAAAAAGCAATGGGTTGATCATAGGCGTTTAGGGCGCAGCGTATGCGTTCAAGATTTCTAGGGTGACGTTCACTGATCTCTGAAGTTCAATATTTAGAGCGAGTGAGGAACTACCTTACACCTTACTCCTAAAGACGCCTAATAGGTTCATCACAGTGGGCTACAGTACTGCTCAAAAGTAGATCCTTATGGTCTTAGCATTTTCGACCAATTATCAAGACATGACATCATAGACAAGAAAAAAGGCAATTAAAGTATTTCGTAAAATGCAGCAAATGTAAAAAATTACCCCCGGTTTAACTCCGCTTAAGCCGAATAAGTGGTACGAAAACGTAATCGGGCATGGTTTGGCATGATTTTGTTTACGCTTTAGCATATTGAAACTGGCACAGATTTCGGCAAGGGATTAAACCTCCTTAGGTGGTTTGGTTTTCTGGAGAAGTAACCGTGCAGCATCTGTCTGACGTCCGAGTCGAGACCGACACTTACGATGCATAACAGAACGCTACACAAAGGATGGTTATGCCACAAATTTTATACGAATTCACGCGGTGGGAATTCACAAACTTGATTGAGAAACTGTGACTGTGCTCCTCGCCGCCTTACCTTTCCTATCATTCTCTTCTATCTTTCTCCTTTATTCTCCTCATTGCCCTTCCCCAGTGCAGGGTAGCAAACCGGAAGCTTTCCTGGTTAACCTCTCTGCCTTCTCTCTCTTTCTCTCTCTCTCTCTCTCTCACGTGGTAATTTTGGCCTCACTTCCTCATCACACTTTGCGCTCACACTTCCTGCTCACGCCACTTTTTGGTCAAGTAAGGCTTTCGCCTTAACGAATCGACGTATCATGTAACAGAAGCTGGGTTCGGCTACGTACAGTCAATTATTTGCTTATTTTTTCTCATAGCTGACATAAACCTGCCCGCTATTACTGCACATCGACAGGACGCAGCCTATGTTTAAGAAAGTTCGTAAAACAAAAAAGCTAACAGAATCAAAGCGTGTTAACGCTGATGTAAACTTCAAACGGCAAAAGTACGTTGTTCCAGTACCCTAACACATTAGTATGTTTAAACGTTAGAAACACAGTAAGGGGAATGTCTTCAGTGCTTTCAGATTTTTTTTAAGTGGCTAGTTTTTGTTTGTTTTTTCTCTCTCATACAAGCGAAAACCTTTTACGCTTCTTGCACTGGTAGGCTAGGCTTTCAGGAACAGACGCTTAAAAGTAGAGTGGAAGTGTGCCGCTTTAATTGCCGCCTGCATTATGCAGGCAAGGGCGCAATTTAGTTCCTCCGTGGGTTCCCCTCGGTGTTTCTTACTGTATCTTTATCTTTATAAACACAAAAGGCAGCAGTAGTTTTCCGTTTTTACGAGAAACAAGGACTCGGCAGCGATAAGTGACACTCATTTTGGCACGCTCGTGGTCGGTTCCGTGCGATCGTTAGGGCTACGCCTGTTTGCTTACATTAGGGAAAGCAAGGAGCAGCAAGCTATGCTGGCTCTGTCTCCTCGATTAGGCTTAAGCGCGCTCGGTTTATTTCACCTTTTCATCTTTGTACGTATCTGCATTTTTATCATTTTTTTTTTGCATTTTTTCCCACACAACATGCAAAAATAACCCTTGATCACCATTAAATTGCGATTTCCGGCGACGCAAATGCCATGTAGTACCGCGTCCTCCGGTACCTGTTTCTGATGATAAATATTCTTATCCATTATTACAGCGGAAAGACGGCACAGAACAAGAGGAGGACACAACAGCGCTGTTGTGTCCTCCTCTTCTTCTGTGCCGTCTTTGCGCTGTAATAATGGATGTACGTGACCAACTCGCCCAAAATGTTGCATTACGATAAATATTGTTAGCCTAAGCGCATTAACCCATTATAATGGCAAGTTCAGTTAGATGAGCATGAAGTTGAGCATGAATCAAGGTTGTGTGAAAAAATAAAAGTGTATATGCTTCTAAAGCGTGGCTTACAACACACTAGTGCTTTTATACAGTGTACCGTTCTCACCTGGAGTTATAGAGAAAACAAAATGTAATTAAGACCTCTTTTTACTATCTAGAAAGCCGAAAGGAAGCGAAGAAGTGAATTTATTACCACTCTTGAAGAAAAACAAGAAATAGTTTCCCCTCCCAGATATTGCTGAATGCGTTTCGACTGCGTGCGCGTAAGAGGCACTATGAACCTCAGTAATGTAATTACCCACACACAAACGCACATGTGCGCACACGCCCACACGCACATTAAAAAACATTACCATTCACTCAGCTGATTTTCGCTATTTGCGGCCGTGAGGTGGCTCCAGTTGGCGATATTCAGGAAAGGGCGGCTTGCTTGAGTTTCGCAGAGAGAGCTGAAACTAATGGTCATGCCAAGTATGAGTCATGAAAAACATCATAATAGCCATTGTTTTTTGTTCTGATCATTCTGGAATTTCGATTTTCAGCGCACTATAATCTGAGCGCCGTCCGTATAGCCCTAACTAGTGGCACAGTCGGTTCCCAGCAAGTAAAACGTTCTCATGAACGCGAAAGCAAAATGGGAAGAAAATTCCTGCACCTTTACATGGGATAAGTTTATACAACGCACCATAGGAAACTCGAAGTAGGCGGGTATAGAAAATTGTCCGCAGGTTTTCAGTAAATCATTTGAGGAAAACCGTATTGTTATTTACTCATCATTATTAAACTTGCCTTATGTTATCCTCGTTAGGCTTATTTCTTATTTTTATTTCCTTATTTCTATGCACGGGAAAAAGCCATTCCTATACTTGTGATTGATTAACTTTGTTTTCGGCTCCTTACGTCTATTGTTCGCTGGTTCTGTTGAGGTGCAGTTCTCTCACATGTATACCTGAAATATTTTATCTTGCTTTTATGTGATAGTTTGTGCATTTGATTGTATTGCATGTAACTTCTTGTGAATACCCATCGGTGATCTGTGCTCTCTGAATTTTTGTTCTGTATTACTATAAATTTTTTTCTTTCACCTTTTCTACACATCCACCTTTGTATTTGTATACCCCTCACGTGATGTCTCTGTCGAGGCCCGTGAAGCATTTGTAAATAAACAAAAAATGTATTCACGAATCACGCTTGCAGTGCCATTAGTCGATCGAGGGCCATTAGATGGTGAAGGTGAAAAGCTATGTAAAGTGCTGAAAGTTATTCCTCTTCGAATGTGTAATATATGCTGATCAGGTGATACGGTGAAAAGCAACACGCTTTTCACGTTAAGAACAAACTTTGCGCCGACGATCCTTTTAAATGCAAAGTTGCAGACGCCAAATTGCATACCCCCTCCCCCCCTCTTTCATCCTTTCTTCATAATTGCAGCGGAGCTGAAACGCTGGTGTTGCTTAGCGTAGTAAAGACCAGGGGAGTTAAAAATTGAAGAACCTTAGGAATATTTCGTCACAAAATAGGAACAGAGGCAGGGTAAATCTACTTCACTATATCTTAACACATAATCGAAAAATACTATATGCCATCCAGTGTATGCGGGATTACACACCGTTTTACTTGTTAGATTACGACGGTTAATATTGTCACGTAGGGCTGACTATGCTTTTGGCGACAAATAACGAGACCTTAAGCAATCGGCGGTGGCGATAGCAGCAAGCGTAATTGGCGATCATCGATCCACAAATTGCCAGTGCACTTGTCAGGGCTCAATTTAAAGTCGACACGAAAACATCTAGATAAAGACGCAAAATTTGAATAGCGCAACCGAGAACATTGTAGAAACAGACGCGCTTGGTCAGGACCATTCGCGAAACATCTCGGCGCACGTTGCGCAGCAAAGAAAATGATAACAGCGCGTCTCGCGAAACGAGCACGAGCAAATAAACAGTATAGAATCAATCCGTGCTCTACAATCACAGTGATAAGGCCCGCATACCGGCGCCTGTCGAAAGAGAAAAAATAAAGATTTGACTTGACGGTTACGCTTGACAGTTGCGAAGACTGTGACGAAACTGACACTTAGTGCATGTGCGCCGACACTGTTAGAGGGCCGACAGAGGGCAGCCAACGCTGGTTCACAGCTTCCGAGACTCGCGAAAGAAGCAGCCGCAAAATCAGCACTCAGTGCCCATAGGGACGCGCTTTCAGGGTTCAGACATTTTTGCATGAGTTTTGGCAGTGCGAGGAGTAGTAGAAAATAAATTGGGCTCCGCAAAATAAGAAGCTTGCTTGGGATTTGCAGAAGAGCTCATTGTAACGAATAGCTACGCTCTTTGTTCACGGAAACCAGAGCGCCAATTGGAATATAATAACCGTCAGACATCCGTTTTCCTGTCTCTGTGGGAATCTGCAAAACGGGTAACGTGTAATAGGCCACCCCCTCACGCGAGGCCCCCTGGAAGCGATGCTAGAGAACGTGTGACGTTTTCATTCCAGAGCACCCTCGTGTGAAGCCCAGGAGCGTGCCTTTGCTCTGGGCATTACGCTACAATTGCGCCTAGTTTGCTTCCCCAATTGAGCTTGAAAAAGTTATGCTATTCTGCGAAACTTATTTCGTTTTTTGCTTTGTGGAGAGCTGGCTAAAATATGACGTGACGTTTAGTACGACGCTTTGATTGTGTTATCCCAAAAACCTTTCAAGTTTTCAGAGAGTCATCATTCTACGTACGGCTTTGCTGCAGCTTGTGAAAAATATAGGTTAAGAGAGTCGTGTTCCAGTACCAATGCAATGGAAGAGGCTAGATGACTACACGGGATTTCAAGGATACAGGTATGCCAAAACTTCTACAATTCTCACGTACTAAATACCGGAATACAAAAAGGTCATTCACTGATAACGATCGCAGGAAACGTCGACATAAAGAAGACGACCCATCCCGCCACTCTAACATCCCTTCCAGGTATTACCTGAATAGGTACTGGATCGGTCTACTCCTACGCAGGCAAGGAGAACTCGGAGCTGGACAAACCTTTCCAGCTTCACGATCTTCGGGCCAGTCTAGTCAAAATGAAGAGAGGCACCGCGCCTGGTCGGGACAAGGTCACCGTCAAGCTTTTGACGAGCCTGCCTGACTCGACGTACCAGTGCCTACTCGAATACATTAACGCAATCTGGACAGGGGAAACCCCCTTACCCTTCAATCGGAGAACGGCACTTGTGACTTTCATGCCGAAAGCTGGCAAACCAATCGACACAGATAACCTCCGCCCCATCTCTCTCACCTCCTGTGTTACCAGAATAGAGTTCCTCTCATCCGTCAAAAAGTAAACTCTACTTGGGCATCCACATTTCTGAAGACTTTATCCGGTGGGATCACATCGAGCATATTATGAACCGTGCTAACCACATGTCGTGCTACGTGCGACGAGTATCTAAGAAAACAGCCTCATATCTGGTTTTAAACTGTAATGTGCCGCTTATATATGCGTTCCTCACCACGAGAAACAACTTATCTAGAGTTAATCCAAAATATTCTCGCGCGTCTTATTCTGCTGAACTTCAACCATGCTGCAGGGGCAACCAGCAAAAAAACTTACCTCTTTTTCCAGCAATTAGCGTACCACCGAAATATGAACCATCTCAGTCTTTTTTATAAACTGTATCATCATTACATTTTACGCAACGAGCTAATTCTTTCTCCCCACTACGTGCCAAATCAGACTGATCATCGTCACAAGTTTGGAATTCGAACGCTCAGCACCGCTTTGGCATTTATATTCACCTTTCGTGCCTCACGCTTCACGTCGATGAAAGCTCCTCCCCGTTTAAATTGTCGAGATCAATCCAAACCAGCTTTTCTGTAAAGCAATATAGCTGACAGTGTATGCAGAGCAGAATATATCTGCAACACTTGTCGTTCTTGTTCGTGTATTTCTTGTTCTACCCACTCTACTTTCTACTGCCTTCGCCCCTGTGGATTGGATAAATAAATGAATGACGACGCCCACTTTCAGCTATACAGTCGTCCTGATTCTTAATAATATAGCGGGAGTGTCAGCCAAACTGCTGGTCAGCGCCTTATAACGGCCGTAAGTGGGCAACACGGCGGGCGAGAGTTCCCTCACGCGCAGAAAGCTAGATCATTTTCTGCTACGCTGTTCCGGTCACGAGTACACATATCCTGCCCCAATTTCGGTTAGCGAAAAGCCGGCGAGCAGTAGAGCACGTGCGCATGAATACGATGCCACACTTAGACGTGATGCCCTCGTCTTTTTTTCTATTACGCGAGGCCACGCTGTCAAAGCAGCGTTTAGATAAGAAAAAATAAACGAAATACAGCAGTACGTGTAAAGCATTGCCTGCAATGCCAACCCTGTGGTTTGAGCAGCCCTTCATTATGTGAGAACACGATGAAAGAGGCACCAAGCAAAGCACGTATGCTATGCAACCCGCTGTTCTTTGTCTTTTTTTTTTTCGAGCAAACGTTGTTGCAAGCCATCTGTCCTCGTAATCAGAACAACATAACAGACAACACTCTCTTTTCGTGCAGTAAATTTTGTGACAGTAAATTTGTTGGTCAACAAGCCTCTGGTTGATTTCACAATTCAAGAGACGTAAGAATTCCTAATGTAATGCCCGCTGTTGAAACATAGCAGAAAACCTCTGGAATCTCAAAAACTTTTGCAGCCGAAACCGAAGCGTACCTCGGTTTGAAACCGCCAATATTCTTTTAACACAGCGTGTACAGATCACAGGTAAGTTAAAAAAAAAAGCATTTCATATAGATGAACTGACTCGTGTATCACCTCACCACAGGTCACACTAACACAATGCGAAATCGATTTCCTTGAAATAAAATATGGCCTCATTTGTCTTCTATTTTTATCTTCAGCGATTAGTAATCACTTGTGCGGCCGTAATTCTTTCTTGATTTATTTGCATCTTCGACATTTTTTGTCTTTTACTGCTGTTTCTTTCCAATAAACGTTCATTTACGAGTGCTGACTCTTGTGCTGTGCCGTATTTCCTTTTTTCGTCGCCTTTTTGTGCTCGTTAACAACAATCATCAATGCTGCCTAGCCTGATGTAGACACAAAATAACTAATTGCGAACAGAATTTGTTCGCGTAAGTCTATTTGCTTGCTTCTGTATTTACAAAATTATTGTATTATCATGGTGATGATAAATTTTTGTCACCATCTAAAACAACTTATGTGGATTGTAGTCGTTAGCTTTAAAGGAATTTACCTCTTGATAAGCGCCTAAGGATGACTGGAGGTGTATAGAATCAGAAACATAGGTTTTTTACAGCTTGCTAGTACTGCTTACATGGATTCCAATCTGTAGCTTTAGGGGCATTCACATCTCAATAAACAGCTAAAGATTGCTGTATGACTACTAGTCTATAGCTTCAGGAGCATGGACCTTAATAAAGCCAGCTAAAACGAATTATATGGCTTGTTGTCTATGTCTTTAGGGACAGTTCGAAAGTCGGCCTTAGTTACTGAAAGCGAAATTTTGCAACTTTATTTAGGTTTAATTCATATATTCTTGACTTTTTCTGGGAGAATAATGTCATCCTATAGTTCAAGATCGCAAACACCTCATTCCGGTTGGTCCCGGTGTTGCTTGAGCGAGAAAATCTTCGGCGGAAATACACCTGTTTAGGGTCTTGAAACAAACGGTTGAGAAACACAATCACCAACCAAACATATTTATTAAAACCCGACGTTTCAGGACCAACTCGGTTCCTTCCTCGGGGGCAACTGAGGAAGGCGTACGCCTTAACATCCGATACCACAACTAGGACAGTTAAAGAATATTCTCCACGGTACTTCTGTACAGGAAACCTGAACTCCCATGAGCAGCGGCCATTGCGGCACTACAGACACAATTGTTCCGAAACTTTAGTCAGCGCATCACATGATCTCCTCGTCTTTGACTCTCCTCTCCAAAAGAGCCTGCTCAATGTTCGGTAACAGGATTCGCGAGCAAAGGCGATGTCGGCGGGTTTATGACCCAGTCCCAGTTTAATATGCCTTCTCTCTCTCGGTCTCCTTCCAGCCGCCAGTAGCAGATGCGGCACTGGACGGCGCACGCTGGCGCGTTTCCCTTCCTGACTGGCATTGGGCATGTGGTCCCATGTAATAGTATGTTTTAAATGTCTAAACTTACAGGGAAGGGGCGAGGGGGGAACAGATAGGAACGTTTTTCGGAAACAAAAAGCTGGAACAAATAGAGAGCAAAGCGCGTGGTATAAATAAAAGTAGTAAAATTCCCACTAAAGAAAGGAGACGCAATCTTCCCAGTTCAGCTTGCTTCAAGGAAGCATTCAGAGAATGGGCGCAGGTATTAATAAGCGTTGGTGGAGAATGCCTCGGTAATTTGGGCTTCGCTGATGACATTGTCTTTCTAAGTAACTCAGGGGACGAACTGCAAATTTTGATTGATGACCTAGGAAGAAAAAGCTGAAAAATAGGCCTCAAAGATATTGCACACAAGACTAAGGTAATGGTTGACAGTCTTGGAAAGGAAAGTAGTTTACAATACGTAGCGACGTTGTCGAAGTAGTAGGCGAATACGTCCACCTAGGACGGATAGTAACTGCAGACCTGAACCATGAAATGGAAATAACTAGGGGAATACGTTTAGGATGGAGCGCATTTGCCAAGTAACCGTAGTTTATGACTAGCAGCTTACCGGTAGCGCTCAAAAGGAAAGTATATAACAGTTGTATTTTACTAGTGCTCACGTATGAGGCTGAAACGTGGCAGCTAATGAAAACTGTTCTTAGGTTTAGGACAACTCAGACAGCTATGGAACCAAAAAATGATAACGTGTAACGCTCAGATATAGGAAACAGGGAAAGCAGGTTGAAAAAAGCTCGAGTTAATGACATTTTAGTTGAAATAAAGAACAAGAAATGGTCATGTCACAACATGTAGTGTAAAGAAAAAATAACCGATAGCAACTAAGGGCAACGAATTAGATTCTAAGGAAAATACATCGTAACAGGGCGCGGAAGACATTATTTGGGAGGTTGAGGTTAGGAAGTCTGTAGGGGTCACGTTGAAGCAGCTTGTGCAGGGCCGGGTTATAACTGGAAGAAAATGAAATAGGTCTCCACTTTGCAATGCGTGTAGTCCAGCCGATGACGGCAATGAAGGTGTGGGAGAAGAAAGAACTTTCAAGGTGGTGATAAACTCTCCGAGTGTTGATACCATTTTCGGAGAAGTTCTAAAACTCTTCCAGTGAAGACGCCTGCTACACTTTCAGAGTGAATTAAAATTCCTCTTCGGTAATAATAAACCTTTGCTACGATGTCTGAAGCGAATGTGTTAAACGAGTTTGATGCTCAAATGAAATTCTTAACGGCATTAGGGGGCAATTGCGGTTTAGTGCAGTCAAAAATACTGGAGCAATGAAACTAAAAAGTGAACGTTTAATTGTGATAGTTATATCTCGCTTTAATGTTGGTCTTACCTCGAGGCACGAGTAAAATGCTTTTAAGATCCAATTTTCTTCCGGCTGCTATTGATTTTGATTTATTTAATCGTGAGCAACTGAGGTAAAAAGATATCGAAATGATGCAAGATCGCGATTTTGCGATGTTGATCGCAAATATAAGCTCCTGCGAGCTCGGAATCAACAGCAATTTTCTGTGAGAAAAAACCGCTAGCGATATTTCTTCACACTGTTTAACCGCGGCAACTGTTCTTTGCGAAACGTGGGAAAAGTAAACAAAAAAACAAAAGCAAAATAATGCATTTAAAGTTTCACTGAAGAAAACTGGCGCCGACTACATGCCGCCCTCCCATTTCCTCCTCCCACGCGATTTCTTTGCTTCCCTTTTCACCCTCCTCTTTGTCTCCGACGACATCCTGCCCCTCTATCTTGTCACACAGGTATTGTGAAGTCCTAGAAAAAAGAGCTGAGCAAAAAAGTGCACAAAGAAATAAAAGTTTAATATCCTGACTGCAAAAAAAAAAATGAAAGTGTAAGACGAATATTGTATATGGCAAGAATTTGTGACGCTAGCTCGGTTTAGAAATTCAACGCTCTCGATTCAGCGACTTCTATCCTAGTACGAACCTGTAAGGCAGGAAGAAAGCTGTTGTTTTTATTTTTCTTCGAAATTGACCAGTGTCGTGTCACAGATCAAGAGCGACTTTTGTTGGACAGCAGAACAGGTTCTTTGCAAACGATTTTTGCCACTGGCCTATCACGCTAGTAGAAGCATTTCTACACCTGTGGAGGAAATCCTGGAGCCTCCCTTAAGGCAGGATAAAACTATTGTGTAACTGTCCCTAGAAGTACTTGCGCAAGAAGCTAAGTCGGCCCTCACTAATGTTGGAACCGTTACTTTTGAGACATAGGAGAGATAGGCTGATGGGTCAGAAGGCCGGCGGTAATGCTACAAAGCTATCAGCTGTTCGTTTACCAGTGGGTCTAGACTGGACGTTTGTTCAGTGAAGATATCAAGGTAAAGTAAATCTCCTATTTCCAAGCAGCATAGCCTCTCCTCAGTGCAACCCCTGTCGAAGCTAATGAACTTCTAATAGTGTTTCCCTGAACTCTGCTCACCATCTTATTAAACTAAAGGTGGCTGTTAGCGCAGTAGCTGCGCACTTTAATGCCCAACAACTTTGAAGCATTTGCTTATGTCGCTAAAGCAACAAGACTCCCAATGCCCCGATGTAGGTCGGATCAGGAAACAGCTGCAATGAGCAGTGTGCTCATAGACGGTTTTTCTCGCCAGTCTACTGTGGGACACCAATGTCTTCATATATCTGCCTAGGAATCCTGTCCTGAGTTTTCATGTTACCCCTAAAAGCTTCCTAATCCCATGCACCCACCTTACTCCATCACCCCTTGCTATGTACTTGCGTTGCCTTCGAGTCCGCTTAGTCAGTGTTAACCGACAGAAGTTATTTTTCGTTCCTATTACATGTCCGGTCCAATTGTCACCTTTTTCTTTGTTACCGTGACTACGATGTCCTCAATTGTGCACGATTTCTGATCGACACCATTCTCTATATCCCTCTTTAAATTACACCCATCATTTTTTGTTCACATCTGACTGCGTTTTCAGCAATTAGGTTTCAACCTTTTCACCAGCCTAATATACCTTTGCCTAAATATCACCCGCGGTGTTGTTGACAACTGCTGCAAAGACAGTGGCGCCAACTGCACGAAAAAAAAAATTTGTCTTGTTTCAGCGGAAGTGGAAACTGTACACCGGTACTGGTTGCACATTAGACATTAAAAATGGTACATCACCCGGATATTATCTTCATTGACATATGCATTTGCAGGCGCTGCTGCTGAATTGAATGCGTGATTTTGTGTGATGTAACGCCACGACGCCCATAAGCGCTATTTGTGCGTAACTATATTTATTTTTGTATATTATTTCTTTGAGACGTACATAACTCTATTACGTTATGTCAAAAGGCAATATTTTTGCCTCACATAGGCACAATACCCAAAGAATTTATACACTCTAAAGAAAACAACAGCCCAACAAGTAGCACTTTCATTCAAAGAGCAAACACAAATTTACAGCCTCTGAGCATGCTATGAACAAACCAGCATTTAGAAACACATAAACCGAAAGCAATTGTTCAGCCTTTTAAAGAAAATATCACTTGACCCATGTTGAGAAGGTATGTAAAAAAGTTAAACAGAAATAATTTTTCGCATCTGTTTTAAAAGTCACAATAGAATTAAATGCATCCAGTTTTTGTAGTATACTCGGATGGTTGTTTACTAAAGTATGAAACTTAAAAGTCATAGTCTGTGCTCTATAACTGGCCCGTATTAGTGGTGTTCTCCTCTGTGCTATCGCGGCATTGAGAATGGGAAGACAACACTCTCGCTTTCGTGTATACTGTCTATAATAATAGAAGCTCCATACATTTTTCATTTCTATCGGTAAGTGATGTGCGAACGCCACGCAGGGGTGCTATTCACAGAGGGTTTCTCGCGGCTAGCGAGTCCTAGCGTGTCCGTTATTGAAAACATTGTGCGCGAAGGAAAATCTGAACAGAGATCAAGAACTTCTTAGTTTACGCTAAATAATTTGCGTGGATGTCGTTGCGGCACAACCTGACCGTGTACACAATATAGAAACGAATTCGCCTTTTTTTTTTTTTTTGCACTAATGAACACCAGATATAGACGTTATGAAATTGCTATTGCAGGAGATAGCCTTGGTGTAGGCTCTTTAAGCATTCTCAAATAAAACATACAAAACGCCGGCTTCAAATGAAGACCTCGCTAGCGTTTTGACGGGTCGGACTGTTGCAGACCATTCTTTGACACGGTTGGGGAACATAATTTTCTACACAATGCTAAGGTGTTGGAGCGATGCGTATACCATATAGCCCTTGTTACACCTATATATGAGCACTATTAGCGCACTACGGATTAAGTTACCATTTGTTTTGCTCTAAACGAGACTGTCACACGCACTCGCTCTCGTGGGTCATGCTACACACTAACGTAATTCCGCACAGGGCCAGGCAGGCAGCAAAATTATAATAAATGCCCAAACAAACACAGCGTCTGAGTGCTGAAGAAAGTTGAATGATGTACACTGCGGCTATGGCATCCGCTTACCTAATGCTACCTTGGAACTAGCGGATGGGCAACCTAAAAGGTATTCGAACGCTTTTTTTCCAAAGTAGTAACAGCAATCCTCGTCACATAGGTATACGAGAAAATGTCCCCCTGAAAACTGAAACAAGTTGACTCCCTTCTAGCAGCACGCGGAAGGCAACTCAAGTTTTGGCAAAACTTCTCGTAGCCGTCCTTCTGGGATGAGAAGAGGCGTAGCGCGTTTCTTCCACGCTTCCTCTTAATATTGGCGTAAGTTAATATTGGTAACGAGCATTTGAAACACGATATTTCGAGCAGTATACTTTTTTCTTGTATTATATTAAAGGAACAGACTACGATTCAAACAACTTTAGTGTTTCGAAAACTTGTGTGTGTATAACGAAACGAACTCGCACTTTTCAGCGGCGGTTGTTTCTATCGACTCAAGGAACCTGTCCTTAATTCTTTTTTTGTAAGTGAAAATGACGACTTCGAACATCTAAAAGCTCTGTCCATTAATACAAAAGGTAAAGGCACTGCAAGTAAACAGCGTCGACTGTTCTCAATATGAGATGACACTCGCCGCGAAAGTATCTAAAGCTGTACTTGTGTTCTGGCTTGCTAAATAAAGACGTATAAAGAAACTGCTGAGTTTTTGACACGCCTTCCTCCCGTCCTTTTTTTTTTTCCTTACTAGAGACGATCTGAGCTTTCGTGGCCCTCTCTTTACAAACTTAAAGCCGCCCGTTTTGTAACGCCTATATAAGAATGCTCTCATGCGACTGTTGTTCGTTTCCCAAAATGTTCACTTGAGCTTCGCTGTATGTTGTGTTTATAAAGGGCGTGAAGTTTTTAATATGGGCCCAAACACTTTTCACCCTTTCCACTTGAGCAGTGGGCATTGCCGATAGCGACATCCCTTTACTTATCTCCTTCAAATTCCTCGGAATAAGACTTTCTCAGGTGCAATCTGAGAGGGTTGAAAAGCGCAGAACTGTTTCGTGCTGCGTAGCACCATGCGTTCCACAAAGACATACCGATAAGAAGCATTCAGTTCCAAAGCACAAACTCCGGATCGTTTGAGGAAGAGCAGCACGATGATTCAAGTTTTGTTTGCTTTAGTTTACGTTGCCACACTAAGAAAAATGCTTAAAAGGCGGTACTGGTTTTGCTTGTTAGAAGTCGACAGTTCACAAGTTGCAACAGTTGAACAAGTTGCAAACTGGAAGAATCCCGTTTCCTGGAGACTCGCGGTACCTTGAACTGCTTTTGAATTTCTTTTTTTTTAGGCTTGCTTATGTTATGTTTAAATGCGTTTGGTATTGCATGACTCTGCCAAATAAATATGATAACTATAACACAGAAAAAGCCCTCCGAATGTGTTTAAGCAGAATGGAGTGCGATAACGTGGTTCACTTTCGCGCACAATGGCAATACCTGTGTAGTGTAAACAGACATTTTTGCCTCGAGGCACTGCATTGTGGAATTACCTTGAAGCCAATATCCCAACTGCAAGGAGATGTAAGAAAGTTGTTCAGTTTTTGTGCGCATTTTTCTTCAAGCTCCTTTGCTATCACGATTCACTAGCGAAACTCAGAACTTTTAACTCTAAATTATCTGCAAAATCATATGTGCAACTTAAAAAGCTTGTTCTTTACACCGAGCACGGAGGAGATAGAAGTAACCCAATGGATTTTAGACTCGGTCCTTGATAAAGGTAGATGTAGGAAAAGTGCCGGCATAGTGCGAACTTCAGTGAATGTGAGGTCTTACATTTTCTTTTTGCAAGAGCCGAGACGCAATTGCTCTATCAGTTATAATATAATCTACCTCATTGATAATTCAAAAGTAAGAAAGCTTACAATGTAGCTACTTTTAATGCGTTCACAATTAGAGAACGTATAAGACACAAAATGGAGCCCTCCCATCTATCGAGCCGAAGAATAGAGCGCTGCGACGGCCACTGGCGGCCTAGAATTCAGGAGGCGAGAACGCGACGTAAAGTGACGCAGAAAAAAAATTAAAAAAAAAAACGGAACAGAAAAAATGTCAGGAAGAAACACTTCCGATAGGCACTTGGACTACTCCTAATTTCTGAAAGCGAAGGCATTCCCCTTCAAAGTGAATGTTGTAATGACATTTAACCAAATAACCCTCAACCTTAAGTCTTTAATCCTGAAGACATTTCACGTAAAAATAAATTCGCAAAAGGACTGCGACCAAAAGGTCCTTACCTTGCGCTTAATTGTCATACTCACTTCCATCATTATTTACTAGCGTCCTTCATCATTCCAATGATGCCAGTTATAATTCACTATTATTATTGACTACCATTTGACTGTGTAATGAGGGCTGGTGATGATACCTAGTTTCTGAAGGCCACTTTAGAGGACTCCAAGTTTTTTTCTCAACTATCGACTCCACACGTTGACATTGAAAAGTGTAGAAACAAATAAGAAACAAGAAACTAAATGAAAACATGCATGAAAGATAAGTCATTCACATATATGAATATTAAGCCCTTCCCTTTCTACCCTGGATTGGTGGATGAACATGCACAAGACGCCGCTGTGTTAATATAATGTTGTCCTGAATTTACTCAGCTTTATTTTTTAATCAAGTTTAAATAGTCTTGTATAGAAATGTGGGTAAAATTGAATACATCTGCTTTAGCTGAAATACAAGGTTTACAGCAGATACATAAGATGCCATAACGTCCACTGAAGCTGTGTTCCTCCCAACTAGCTAATATTTTGCACATGTTTCAACTCATGACTAGAAATATCATGCCTGGCATTGCGCATGCGCTATCGCTCACAACGCCGGCGCCAATTTTCTGCTGAACGTTGCTTTTACCGCCATCGCATTAATATATCAGCTGCTGTAACGAACGGCAATGATAGAGTAGAACATTTCCACTCGTTAAGACCGCCTCGTCTACTTTGTTTGTTTGTTTTTTACGTTTTGTTTGCGCGTTTTGTTGATTACAGAAGCCATGCACGACCACGGCCAGCAGCAAGCGCGGCTTGGGCAGTAAATATTGATGGCTGAAACTGAAATCCCTGGTTAATAGCTCCCGTTACTCTGCAAGATTTGCAGTGTCTGAAGAACTTACATCCATCGTTCCCATAGCCAATCGAGAGGTTACCGAAGGATTATACCTGAGAACATAACCTGCAGCTTTTCTTATAATTTTGTTTGCTCTACATTGTTCAGTGCCCATTTTGATACCGCAATGAGGAGCAGGAGACGGCTGGCTGGAAAACTCTTTCACTGCACTGGTCTATAGTTAAGGCGATGGAGGGAATATGCAGATATCTAGATGAAAAGGCACTCATGAAAAGGTCAACCGGAAAGTTGAATACCTTGCGTGATACTCTGCGCTGGGAGGTGGAAAGAGGAGATGAAATATGGTCGTGAAGGGTGTTGATGCTGTGAGAAATGTTATGAAAATATATACGGCCATAGCAGCTTCCTTTATAAATGCGAGTCGAGTGCCTTATAGCTCAACACGCGGGTAAAAGCGGGCGTTGCCCATATAGCTTTCCAGTTCTCCGGCCTAGCAAATAGTAAATCCTTGAAGAGAGGCCTGCAGCCGAAACAATTCAAAACGGCTGGAGTAAAAAATAAATACCTAAATCGGACAACGGCCCATTTTTTTTAACAGCCGCGAGCCGACAGATGGGTGGTGGCAGCTGCTTTGGACGGAAGCTTTCTACTGCGCTCAACTAACTTCGTGCTAGGAGGCAGAAACTTCGACTGAGGCGGCAGTTCGGAAAGAAAGTACGCCCCTTATACGTTGTATGCGGCAACGCTCTCGTGGCTGTAATAATTTCGCTGCCCGCTGCATCTCCGTCTTGCTACGCTCCGCGCTTAGCATAAATTACCCGCTGAGGAAGCTCTTTTTCGCGAAGAAACTTAGCTGCCTAGCTGCTGCCTATTGCGTAGGCGACGAAGATACGAACTCAGAACTAGGAGAGAGATTGTGAGGCGAGAGGGAAATGAATATCCAGCTCCATTGGTATCGGCGATAGTTTCACTCCAGAGCTGAATATGCAGTGCCGATGCCAAGGGGCAACGGGGAGATGAGAGAATTCGATGAGAGAAAAAAGGATTTTCGTTTTTAATGTCATTTTTTCTCTCTGTCCCTGGTTTTTGTTTTATTATCATTATTGGCAGTTCTCACCAAATTCAAAAGAACGCATTGAAAGGCATTCACATGCCACAACTTAGCGTAGGCTTTGTTACAGTAAGATGCTCTAAGTATATTCAATGGTTCCAGCCGTAGCACTCATTCTGATCTGCATGACTGCATTTTTATTTCCTCCAAACACCGCTGTACACGCTCCCAAAAATACATTCGCTTAGGCCACGCATCGGGGTCGCAATAATAACCAGCCACTCTCGACCACCATATACAATGAAAACCCATCAGGATGATGTGGTCAAAAGGTGCTCCATCCTCGTTATCTGTGGGCAGGTACCTTATTTCATATGAGTCCATAGGTAAATCTTTTTGATAGTCCCTTGTAGGACATACATAACATAAACTGCCTGCCCACAATGGATATATGCGTGGTCTATGGTTTCAGGCAGTTTACAGTTAAGGCAGTGCAAACCCCATGAAACTAGAAATCCCTTTTCCTCTAAAACTGTTTTAACCGTCAAAGTTGCTTCTGCAACTTAAAGAAGGTTTTTCTGTAGGCTGTACTTTCATTCTTTTAAACCTTTTCAGTACATCATCTCCGGGGTCTACACCGTACAGGGACCTGTATATAGGGACAGGAAAGACCACATCAAAAAAATTGTCGTAACGGTTTTTCATCCACACTTAATACAAGCACTCTCTCGAGAACCATACAAGTAAAAATTTAACACTCTCGACAATCTGGGTATGCTTTCCGTTCCCACAACAAACTCAGGCAACGTGCGATACTGCCTTAACTGGCACACCGTGCGCAAAAAAGGATCGCTTACCTCATGAAAAAAGGAAAACCTGCTGACTAGCTGAAGTAGAAACAGGTGTCCTAAACCAAGGCCACCATACTTGACCGACCTGAAACAATTCGTGCGACTACACCGCTCCCCTTTTGATGAACATACAAACACAGCAAAGATGTGGTGAAAAGTTTGCACATTCAATCTCGAATAGTGCTTCACTTGCATCACGTACCAAAGCTTGCTTATCATGAACAAGTTGCAAACTTTTGCTCCCCAGAATACAGACAAGTATGCCGCTTTCCATCTTTCATCCTCTTCGCTAATTTATTGTGCTTGCCCTTTCCAATATGTGTCACTATCGTGATGATAATCTTGCGGCACCCCTAAATACTTCCCCGGGGTCGTTACCCAGATAAAATTTGAGAAATATTCAGGACTAGATGGCCATCCTCTATACCACAGACCAATTCACTTTGTCAAGCTCACTTTACTGTGCGTCCCTTCATTGTCTCGCAAATCCTTTACTTCTTTCTCTTACAACAGCTTATCTCTGTCCCATTACCTTTCTTTCCCGGGTGGTTTGATCGGGGGCCCCATATAGACTTCATGCATCCACCTAAAGATTCAAGATGGGCTTCATATAAATATTCACGCCTGAAAATTAATTCGGCCAAGAAAGCATACAACAGAAAGTACAGCCCTCTGCTGTTTTTTTGGGCAAAACATGACCAGTTTGGCAGCAGGATTCCTGGTCACTCTTTTAGCTGCCACCATGAGAACCACTCAAAACGTAAAACGGAACGACAAAAACTGCAAGCAGCAGAAGTAGATAGAAATCGAGAACTTACAAAAATAATATAATGTCAATATAGCAAAACAACAAGGAGTGATCTATTACGACGCTCGTTTGACACGCACATCGAGCCATGATTCCAATTGTGCATATTACTGACCCCACAAATCAACTCCACAAAGCAACTGGTCCAGATGGAATCTCTCCTTGAGTACTCAAAGCCTGTTCTTTCAGTATATCTCAGTACTTACAAGTAATTTTTCGCAAAACACTCGAATGCAGCCTAATACCCAAAGACTGGAAAAAAGCTTATGTCGTACCAGTTTTTAAAAGCGGTTCCAAATTCTCTGTGAACAACTATAGACCAATCTCACTGTGCTCCGTATGTTGTAAAGTGTTCGAGCACTTACTATACAGCAATATAATTAGACACTTAGAACAAAGCAGCTTTTTCTTTCCCAACCAGCATGGTTTCCGCAAAGGCGTGTCCTGCACCACTCAGCTGGTTGAACTTTTTCATGAGCTAGCGGATACTGCTGAAAGAAGGTTCCGTACCGATGCAGTTTTTCTCGACTATCGCAAAGCATTTGATTCCGTCTCACATGAACTACTAAAGAACAAAATGAGAACTCTTAACCTGGATGATAAAGTTGTGAAAGTAATCGAAGACTACCTGAGCGACAGAATGCAATGCGTGGTAATTGGAGGCGAAAATTCTAGCTGTGTTGAAGTTACTTCGCGAGTGCCGCAGGGCTCGGTGCTGGGACCGCTACTCTTCCTAATCTATATCAATGATATCCCTTCAAACATATCTTCAGAAATAAGATTATTCGCAGATGATTGCGTTGTTTATAGACCAATCCGAAATGTACAAGATGTAGATGCCCTGAAGCAGGACCTGAACAGCATAGCCTCCTGGTGCCAAACCTGGCAACTTGGCCTGAACACCAACAAATGTTACCAGGTAACATTTACTAAGTCTAGGATTCCTAATGAACCTACCTACAAACTAGGTGATACCACTCTCAGCACGGCAAAAGAAGTTAAATATCTAGGAGTCCTACTAACTGCTGATCTGTCCTTTGCAAATCATATTGATATGACCGTCAAAAAAGCTGGGAAAATACTCAACCTACCCATACGGACCCTTGGAACTGCTCCTCAGATTCTTAAAAGTACTGCCTACAAGTCACTGGTAAGGCCTCAACTGGAATATGCGTCTGCAGTATGGGATCCGCATCAGCGGTACCTGATTGATAAATTAGAAGGTATACAAAACCGCGCAGCCAGATTTATATCAAGGCAATATTCCAGACATGCCAGCATAACACAGATAAAGAAACACATAGAACTCGAACCGCTACAGATAAGGCGCCAGAAGCAAAGGCTCAAACTTCTGTACTCAATATACACCGACACAACAGGCATTGATAAGGAAAAGTACCTCAAAACAGCCCACTATATTTCTAACAGGACAGACCACAGTTTTAAAATACGAGAAATGGCGTGTAAAACTAACTACAAAAAGTACTCATTTTTTCCACGTACTATTCCTGAATGGAACAGGTTGCCAGCTGATGTGAATGCAGACCGAGATGTATTTTTACGGCTAATCAATGATTTGTGATTTTACTGTTCCTTCAAACTATTATTGTTGACCGAATGCACTGTTGTTCCTCTTGTATTTCTTTTTAATTCATTACTCCTTTGTCTACCCCTCCCCCCCCCGCTTTTTTTGTTCTTTCTCTCATGTGATTTTTTTTTTGTCACTTTAACGTTGTACCCACTCCCCTGCTATAATGCTTCGGCGCTGCAGGGTGTACTGTAAATAAATAAATAAGCGCATATAATGTCTAACAAATGTAGGGTCAGTAAAATAATATAGCTATTCATAAGCGAATAGATAAAAACCTTTAATCCGCAACGCCTACATATACGATCCGTCAACAGTTATAGCGTCAGTGCGGTGCCTAAGCGAAGCTGTAGCAGCATTTCAAATTCGTTTCAGAATAAGGTAGACAAGAGGGCGCAGACGGATATGTTGCACTTGTAAACATGCTTCTGCTCTGTACCTCACTTAGTACGCGCTGTAATAAGCCCCCTTGAGCACAGAGTGGCGATTCTTGTCTAAATAGAGCCCGATTTTCAAGAATTGCGATGCGTCTCTTATGAGCATTGGGCGGGTGCACACACATCGCGCACTATATTGCTTCAAAGTTTGAAGTTTGTTTACATTTCCACGGACATCCGCCCTGTAGGGGCAGAGGTAAAGGCAGGATGCCTGACAAAGCCTCTGCGCCCCACAATTCAAGGCAAGGTATATCAATCGGAAGAAAAATATCACAACGAGCAAGAAACCTCAAATCACATAAAAATGAAATACATCCATGAGATATGAATGACAGCGAAGAATCCTAAAGTTCTTCCTGGTGTTGCAGCAGTCAGGCGCCTCAAATGGGCCAGTACGATTATCAGTAGCCTCCTTGCCTTGCTTGCAATTGGTACAGTGGAATTGTAAAATGTACAGTGATTAGGGCGCTCGACCACTGTGTTAACAAGTGAAAAATTGAAGCTCGGGCGCTTTAGAGGACGTCGGCAGCACACAGTGGCTACGCCTGTCCCCCCATGCCACTGCATTTGTCAATCAGGCACCAGTTAAACTGATATACGCCCACGACACTACGTCTCCGCTACATGAAAGTTAACAAAATATTAGCAGTGGTTGTGGGAGGACCGCTTCATCAATCGATTATTTCAGGAAGCTGGAATAATATCTAAAGAGTTCCTCTACATAACGTGTGTGCTAAGCTGTCAGTATCGACTGCACTGGCAGGCGACGTACAACAGCAAAACTGTACCTTCTCAAGCCCTCAAGCTTCGAAAGGGAGGCTGCATGATAGTGTGTTCCGACAGCTCTCAGAGTACAAGCGTCATTGAGCCATTATTAGGGGCTTCTTCTTTTCTTCTTCTCCTTTTTTTTTTCTTTTTTTTTCTTTTTTTTTCAGAGCACAAGGCACATTCACATAACGTTTGGTATGCTGTAAGTAGGACGAGAACGTGATCTGCTGACGAGTATCACCGTGAAGCATTTTTACAGCACTAATTGTGCCACTTTCCGCCAGGATGGCTCGTAAGATTCTTGGCATGCCACAAGTGTTCGTTTCTTAAATTTTCATTAAAAAAAATGCTCATCGTTACAATTATTAGCGTTTCAAACCTAGACAGCATGGATGCGAGAATTCTCTTGGTTACTTGTAAGCAGTAGACCCGCGACCTAAAGACTTACTACTAAGACGGATGATCGCAATGTGAACGCAAGAAAGGTTATCTAACTGCGTACAACGATAGGTGCTCCGCTAGGGTATATGTGCAGTGATAGAAAGAGAAAAAGGAAACACGGGGAGCAATAATAAACATGAAAAGGGGTGCCACTCAAGGAGAGAAGCTACTGCGTATTGTCCCGCTCCGGAATATTCTCTTTCGAGACCGTTGTCATAACCGATTAGAAATGAGAAGCCGCGGACCACGGTGACCACAACCGCTGCTCGGGATGACCGGGGCCACTTCCGGCGCGGGTCATCCGGCACCTTTTATTTTTTGCCGCCTCGCATCAGCTCGCCTCGTTCGTTTTTGTCTTGTTTTCTCATGTGTACATGTGTTTACGCGCGCGTACGGGCTGAGCTTTGCAAGATAATGTGTGTCCCTTGTGTTCGTATTGTTCATTACTGAATTTCGTTTTGCTTTTCCTAATCCCTATCTTTTAGCGCCCCTCAAGACTGCTCTCTCTCTCTCTCTCTCTCTCTCTCTCTCTCTCTCTCTCTCTCTCTTGTGTCTTCTCTATTCCTGATATTATGTGATTGGTAGCGCGTCAAATGCGCCGGTAGTTTTAATGCTCCGCGCGTTTATTTGGTTCCTTCTGAATATAATACCTCGTCTAGGAAGGCAAATAAATGATCAAATTAAGCACAAAGTGAGGACAAAATACAGCGCTTCCTGCTGAATATTTCTTGAAGATTGCGACAATTTGTGCTGAGCTGAGCTCCACAAAAAAGCCACCCAATTGTATATCGAATGAGCCAGGTTTTTGAAAGAATCCTGCACAAGAATGCAAACGTGCGTGCAACCACGTCTCAGCAAGTGCGTCATAAAAGTAACCTCACTCCTAGGAGGCTGAGGTAACCGGAAACTAGAGCACATATCTGCTGCCTCTTTGATGAGACGTGTGAGACGAAAATGCATTAGGAAACAAATTTTATGGTCCTTCTTATTATTTTACAATACTTTGTTGTCAAATCTGGCAGTGCTGTTTGCTTCACTTTGTAAGAAATTGGCTTGCATGTATTTCTGTGCATGACAGAACAACAAAGGACTCATTCAGACGTTTTTGTCGCTCGCTCTTCAATACCCTTCTTTTTTTTTTTAGGACTGCTGCAGCTGAGGCTCTAAGGGAGCACTTCAGGTGAGGGTCAAAGGAAGTACCTTTGAAAGACAAACAGAACCACCTTTGCAGGCTGCGAGGTTCGAAACTGGGTTTGGGCCCACTGCGGAGGAGGGGCGCGCAGCGGGGTTTACGGAGCTTCTCCCAAACGCACACCCCTGGAAAAGCCGAGCGCCAGGCCGGGGGACGCTTGTACCCATTTTTACCGGTGGGTGTCCGGCGGTGGGTTTCGAACTAACCACCTCCCGCAGCCGAGACGGGCGCTCTAACCACGTGTACACAATTCATTTCCCTCATACTACTCAGGCAAAATTCAACACACTGACGATAATAACTGAGGCATTATGGCAAGCAAAGCTTTATTCCTTCTAAGCGACTGCGCGGATGTAATTTTAGGAAATCTGAACACTACTAGTGCCACTGACGTCATCGTTTTCTCGTCAAGCCAGATTACGTTCGCGTAAAATAAAGACCAGACAAGTCAAATATGTGAGCAGCGTTTCCTGTGGGCAAATACAATCCCCTTTTCTTTTTACTCACTCCAGCCTAACAGCTTTCCGAACGCAGCATACAAGGGAAACTCGGCAAGGATGTAGTTTTCAATTGGTGTTAATTACTCCCGCGTGCAACTTCTATTGAGCGGCTCACATTTTCCTGCAAATACGCCAATTAGGGCACATTTGCCAAAGATGATGTGATTTTGATGCCTCGGACGCTGACGGCTGTCTGAAAAAAAGCCGTAATAAGATAACATGATAATCATAGCTTTGAAATGTCATTTATTTCTACGAAAAATAAAACCTCATAACACTCCCCCCCCCCCCCGCCCCCAAATGTGATGTTTGAACTGGAGCTAAAAGAAACATATAGCACGCCACTATTTCTTTTTCTCCAGTGTGTTTAAATTTTTCTGCAAACGACGGCATTTCCTCACGTGCGTTGAAATGAGCTGAGAAAACCATAACCATAGAACAAGAACAATATAGTTCTTGGAATGCTTGAAATCAGCGAAATCGGACGCTCTCAACTACTGGTCGTCATTTGCGGCACCATCGTTCTATAGAGTGCATATTATTCAGAGGTATTGCTCTTAATCTTGAAAACAATTATGCTGGGAAATCTTGCACAAAGCCCTGCACGGTCACGCGCCAGTCGATATAAACGGGATAGAAAATAAGCACTTCGGATCTCGCTCATGATTGAGCAACACGGGCTGCTGCTCAAGAGAGGGACGTTGTTCCTTCTTAACAAAGGACAAAGATGTCGCGCAATCCCAGATGCAGAGGAGAGGTCATTAAAGTCGACTGTCATTTCCGGAGTGCCGTTATCGACCCGCGATGTGAGACAATGCTCGACGCGTGCGTGTACCTGCCGACGGGCAGCGGCAAAGACGACAAGCACGAGATGAAGGGCAATAAGAAATAGAAGTTACTTTCCTTCCGAGCAGATTGGAGAGCAGCGGAGGACAGTGGTCATAAAAGGCCAGCGACCCAAACAGTATCAGATGTCTTCTCTAGGACAGAGCGAGCAGGGGCTTAATTTGGTATTACGCCACGGAAAAAAAATGATCAGGTAGCAGTTAGGTTGATGCAGAGTCCTGGTGGTTATACCGAGCGCGAATACCAAGAACATGCTGCGACTATATTGTGAGAAACTTGGTTCTTTCCTGGGAAAATGATACGTCTGGTCTCGCAGGAAATGAAGTCGCAGTTAGCGTGCAGCACTAGTCCGACCCGCGCTTCTTTTGACGCAGAAGCGTACACGTTATGTACTTAATTCCTATGGCAACAGCGGAGAGAAAGCAATGGTCCGGAATAGAACAATCGTGATGTAGAGGAAAAACGTCCATGCCGACTAGTGTCTGACATCCGAGCTAGCGACTCCAAGGAAGATAACACAGCGGATTACGTCACAAAGCAATGCACTCGGTGAAGTGAATCGAGAAGTGGTTGGCGAAGAACGAACAAGCTTTATTAAAGGTTAGTAGTATTTATAGCCGTTGGCTAGCCACGTCACCGCAGCTACTGTCGTTAACAGTGGCTTAGCCGGTATCTCGGTAGATAAGCACGTGTTCATGCGTCACAACAATTCTCCCCTCTTAAGGAGTGAAGCGGTCGGGGCGTCGGGTGTTCCTTTTTGACCTACGCAGTGTCACTCCAGCGCCGCCAGTCACCGGTGCCTCGTTTGTACTGTCCTCAGCTTGTGAGCCTGACGGCGTTTGCATGTCAGCGCCCGCTTGACACTGGCTCTCGCTGCTGCCGTGCACTTGAGACTGCGGCTCTCCCGATATACTTGGGCTGTCTTCAGCCATTGATGCCTCCGTGGGGGCCTCGGGTTTAACCTCCGCTCCTTCCACACTGGTTCTCCTGGTCTTTAGCTGATCCAGGTGGCGGCGATGTTGCTCCCCATCTGCGGTCTTTACGGTTGTCATGCGCGAGCCCTCGGTGGACTCTATCACACCTGGTTTCCACTTGTCACCTGCTCCGTAGTTCTTGAACCAGATTTCCCTGCGCAGCGGTTTGCCGTTGTTGCAAGCACCTGCAGAGGGAAAAGGTCGTGACACGATATTGTGCAGTAAACAGCGCGGCTCGTAACCGAGAAGCATGGAGGCCGGGGTTTTCCCGTTTAGATGGGGGGTACGCCGATAATGAGACAGAATGTGGTCCAGGCGTGCTTGCAGACTACCGTGCGTGTTCTTGCTTAGACCTTGCTTCACGGTACGTACCGCCCTTTCCGCCAGGCCGTTAGACTGCGGCTTGTAAGGAGCTGTCCGCAAATGAATGATACCATTGCGCATCATATATGCCCTGAACTCCTCGCTACTAAACTGCGGCCCGTTATCAGTCACGAGAGTCCTTGGCAAGCCGAATCGGCTGAACATTGTCTGCAGTGCTTCAATTGTTTTTATTGAAGTGGCAGTCTTCATAGCAGCAACCTCGATCCATTTCGTATGAGAATCGACCACAATCATCAACATGTGACCTTCCAAGGGCCCCGCAAAATCGACATGGATTCTAGACCAGGGCTCTTTCGTTTTCGGCCAAGGAACGGGTTGTTGTGCCGCGGGCATGCTGCCGCATTCTATGCATGTTGGACACGCGTTGACAAGCTTCTCAATGTCCCGATCGAGTCCTGGATACCAGAATACAGACAGAGCCAAGTTCTTCATGGCCGTTATACCTTGATGCGCGTCATGCAGCATACGCAGCATTGGTAGCCTCGCAGCCGTCGGAATTACCGCACGATGACCCCAGTATACAATTCCATGGCTGCAAGTCAGTTCGTCCTTCCTGTGCATATATGCGCGTAATGGCTCCTGACTGGGCTGCCAGTATCGTGGCCAGCCATTGTGAATGTATTGGCGGACTTGCGCGAGGTCGCTATCACTGCCCGTCATCTTGGCCAAATCACTCGCTGAGAGAGGACCAGAATTTAGGTGATCTGTTAGAAGAACGTACTCACGCGCATCATCTTCTGCAATATTAGCGTTTTGCTTCTCCCGCACAGGCAAACGGCTAAGGGTGTCGGCAGGAATCAGTGCCTTCCCAGGTTTGTACTGAATTTTGTAGTTGTAGGCGCTCAGCAGGAGAGACCAACGCTGAATCCGTGCAGCGGCCATGGCTGGAACGGGCTTGTCGGGGCTGAAAAGGCTCACGAGAGGTCTGTGATCAGTGACGAGCGTGAACTGATTCCCGAGCAGATATTCCCGGAACTTTGTAACACCAAATACTACAGCCAATGCCTCTCTTCCAATCTGCGCGTAATTGCGCTCAGCAGCTGAAAGAGTTCGCGATCGGAACCCGATTGGTAGATCTTGCCCATTTACTCTGTGGTAAAGTACGGCGCCAACGCCACACGATGATGCATCGGTTTCCAAGAAAAGGGGCTTACTTGGATCGTAGTGTGCCAAGAACTTTGCTTCCTCTAGCAGCCGCTTCGTTGTTCGGAAAGCGTTATCTTGTCTCGCCCCCCACTTCCAGCGTGCGTTCTTTCTTAGTAGTTCATGCAGCGGCTCCAGAACCATAGCCAAATTTCCCAGAAATGCGTGGTAATAGGTTACAAACCCCAAGAATGCCCGCAGTTCCGCAACGCACGTTGGCTTCGGCATCTTTGCTATGGTGGCAGTGTTATCTGCCTTAGGTAACAACCCGTCCGCGCTTATACGATGCCCCAGAAATTCAACTTCTGCTTGCCGAAACTTGCATTTCTGGGGATGCAACTTAACACCATGCTGCCGGAAACGCCTGAAAACTTCACGCAGTGTGTCAGAGTTCCCGTGTTTTTCCGCAACTACTACGTCGTCCAGGTAAACTTGAACGCCCGGAATGCCTTGCAGGATGCCTTCCATACGTCTCTGAAAAATTGCAGGAGCAGAGGCTACACCAAACGGAAGTCGATTGAAGCAAAACAGGCCTTTCGGGGTGTTTACGACCAAAAGCTTCCTGGTTTCCTCATCAAGCGGTAACTGATTGTAAGCATCTTTCAAGTCGATAGTGCTGAAGACTTCCCCGCCGTTTAGGTTGGCGAAAATATCCCGTATTTTCGGCAATGGGTACTGCTCCGTAACGCATGCAGAGTTTGCGGTCACCTTAAAATCACCACACAACCGAATGGAACCATTCTTCTTGATCACGGGAACCAGAGGCGTGGCCCAATCCGCACTGTCGATAGGCGAGAGAATGCCATCTTTAACAAGCCGGTCTATTTCATCAGACACTTGCTCCCGCATTGCATATGGCACAGAACGAGCTTTGCAGAAACGCGGTTTCGCATTTTCATGCAACCGCAGATGAACTGCGGGACCGTTAATGCGCCCTAGACCTGGCGTAAACAAATCACTGAACTCTTCTATCAGTGCGCTAACGGAAGGTTGGTGCGACAAATCTTGCTCACCAGAGGTTGCATCGCTGGCAATGCTGAGGACGGGTCTTCCGCTATGCTCAAATGCGCTGATGATGTCACGTCCGCACAAGTCCGGGCCAGCGCACTGCAGCACGGTCAGCGTCGCTTCCAAGGTTTTTCCCGCGTACGAGACAGGAAGCTTGAGCTGGCCCTTCACGGGGAGCTTACCCAGGAAGCAGGACAACTGCAAAGACGTCTTGAGTAGCGCAGGCCAGGCACGCCGATGCTTGCAGTAGGTTTTCCACGTAATGATGGAGACCGGCGAGCCTGTGTCTACTTGCATCTTGATCGGAATCCCGCTGCAACGGAATGTGCGAATAATGGGCGTGGTCAAGTTAACAGACGCAGTGTACAAACTAAGTAGACAAAGCTCGTTGCCGTCACTTGACGAGGAATGCTCTTCACAAAGTGCCACTCCTGGTTGTTTCAACGCGCACATTTTAGCACACGGGCAAGCGTCACCTGGGCTTGGTTTAGATGCCGTGTGCGTACGAGTTTTGTGGCAGTACGGTTGGCCCTGCTGCTTGCTCCTCACGGCATTAATATTGCCATGATCCTTTGACTTACCCATGTGGTCCACGTTAAGGGCTGCCATTTCTGCCGCTAACGCTATATCCTCGGCTTCTTTCAGTGTTAGCGAAGCTTTTGACAAGAGTTTCCGCTGAACGCCGGTGTCACGCAGACCGCAAACAAGTCTGTCTCGTAACATCCTGTCCCTTGCATCGCCAAAGTTGCACCTACAGGCTTGCTTCCGAATTTCGGCAATAAAGTCCTTCATTGTTTCGTCCGGACGCTGGCGTCTTGTGAAGAACTTGTACGACTCCGCAATTTCATTGCCTTGCGGCGCGAAATGCTCAGTCAGCAGCAGAACCAGCTGCTCGTAGGCTAGCTCTTGAATCTTGACCGGCGCGCAACGTCCCGTTATTATGCCGACTGTTGCTGTACTTAAAGCTGCCGTTAGAAGAGCCCGTCGTTTCTTCGAGTCATCGATTCCGTAAGCTTCAAAATAAGATTCCAGACGCACCTGATAGGCTTCCCAACTGTCTTCCGTTTCGTCGAAACCCGGCGATCCGGCGTGGGCCGCCATGGAACAGACAGTGCCCGGCTGTGGGCAGCCTCGTCGCCACTGAAGTGAATCGAGAAGTGGTTGGCGAAGAACGAACAAGCTTTATTAAAGGTTAGTAGTATTTATTGCCGTTGGCTAGCCACGTCACCGCAGCTACTGTCGTTAACAGTGGCTTAGCCGGTATCTCGGTAGATAAGCACGTGTTCATGCGTCACAACACTCGGGAAGCTTAACTCGCCGGTTTCAAGCAATCCCGCCGTATTTCCACAACGTGTTTGAATTTCCAACGCCGACTCTTCGTGATTTGCTAGTTTATTTAGTTACATATACTGCGATTGAGCACTAGTCATCATTGCAACGTAAGTGCGCATCAAATATGAACTCATGTAGGACAAACTGAATCTCATAAAATACAGAGCATTTGAAACCAATTTGAAAACACTGTAATGAATCCTTAATAACAGCATCGTTGGTAAGGTTATTCCAGGCTATAATTCTCCCTAAACGAAGTCTTTAACAGCTATACTACGCATTAAAGTGGGTTATTGTCTGATTATGCCCTCTTTTGTGTTTCAATCTGGTGATAAACAAAGACAGTGGGAAGTATTAATTTTGTAATGACCATTTACGAGCTGAAATAGAAACATTATTGTGCAGACTAAACTGAGTCCAGTCACTGGATGTAATTCACTCACTTCGATAGCTCACTGCAAGATGTGCGTTGGTATGAATAACAGCAAACCTAACGATGTTATCCTCTCTTCGCTATAATTGGGACATTTTGGTTACGGTAAATGAGGACCAGATTATTACCGCATATTGTAGTAACTGGCGGATGAGATATTTATGCGTTAATTAATAGACGATCATCAACAAAGGATTTTGCTTGAAGCCTCAGAATCAGCGTTTTAGTCAATACTGCTTTGAATGAAAGAAGTGTTTACGGTCGTGTTTATGAAGTTAGCAGTCTTGGAAGGCAACCGGATAATTGTTTCACTGGCGGTGAAAAATTGTGTTCAAACGATAGTATAGCTTTTTTTCCTTTCATAATACTTCTGGAAGGTTTTGTGTACTCTTGTCGTCAAACTGACTACCGCGCGAAAAATCTAGAGGGCGTCCGATTTATTTCTCTAAAGATACATATTACTTCATGGCCTGCGTAGAGCAGGCTTCATGTTTAGGGTATATAAAATGTCATTTAATTCCTTCTGCTCTTCGGTTATAGGTCTCAATTTAGCAGTTCCAATATGAGACCGGCTACATCCTTTTTGAGAGTGGTACCGCTCTGATGAAAAAGTGTGTGTTGTTGTGTTGTTTTGGGTTTTATGGCACATAGGCAACTAAGGCCATCATGCGCCAAACTCAGGGTAAAGCAGTTCTTGTTGAAAATAACTCAGAGTTTGTTTATTAGCTTTACTCCTTTTAAAAAGTCAAAAATAGAAGAAATTTCGACAATGGCATTCTCTCCTAGTGAAAGACTTGGATGAAATGGAATGTGTTTATTATAAAACACATAAAATGTTTCCTCCTGATTTCCTCATATTTCGTGCATGATATTAAAATATGGTTTACTGTCAGTTGTACAATTGCATGACTCACATGTAGGTTTTTCTTGTCCGAGGAGTATGAAATTGTGTGAGATGTGTATGTCCAATGCGGAGGCGACACAAGATCACTTCAAAAAAAAGCGCTCTTTATGACTCGATGACTTCCATTCTTGAATATATAGGCTTTACTAAGTGTAGCTTGTTATTTGTTTCAATATCCCATGAAACCTGCCATTTAGCTCTTAGTTTAGTCATTATAAATTTTGTGCAGTCTTTAAGGGGTATGTTGACGTGATTTATTTCAGTGTTAGGTGCGCGTGATGCACATTCGTCCGCTTTTTCATTCCCCTGATCACCACGTGGCTGGGGACCCAGCATATTTTTATAATCTGTCATTTTTTATTGGCTTTTACGACATTGTTTGTGATATATCAAATTAATGGCTCCGTTGCATTTTTGTGGTGCAGTGCTGTAATTATACTTAAAGAGTCAGAATTAATAACACTGTTTTTATGTTTTCTTTCATAATTTTTTCAACCGCTACAGAGACTGCACAACATTCCGCAGTGAAAATTGATGAACATTCATGTAGTCGCACTGTTTGTTCTCATTTGACATGAATTACTGCACTTCACCGAGAAGCGACAAGAAAATAGGAGTATCTGCTACACACAGTTACTCAAGTGCATAAAATCACCGCTGCAAAAACTATCCGGCCAGCTTCGTCTGCATGCGGATTAGAAATTCTTAAATAAATATGAAGCATGCTCTGGAGTATCTAAAATTAAATCACAGTGTTTTTGTGCAGAGATGTTCGAGGAGAATAAAGCTCGAAATTCTTAATTCAATTGGTCTTGTGGCGGAACGTCTTTATTTTTTCAGGACTGTTCCTTATGCTCAGTGGAGTTCTGCGTTCCCAAGTAATCAAAACGTTATGGAGACAAAGCCTAGAAATACCGAAAGCTTGATCACAAATTAATAAAAAATGAGTGCTTTCAAGTGTCTAAATTTTAGTGGGCCTTAGGCACCAGTAGCATTTCAAGATATAAACAGCCAGCTTACCCGAGTGCTTATGTATCAGCAGTGTGTTGCTGTTTGGGCGGATTAGTTCGTTTTTCTTGCTCTGCTGTCATGCACTTTCTTTTGTTATGCGCTACCGATATGCAGTCAAAATACTGCCTCCAATTCTTTTCAATGCGTGAGTATATTGTTAAATCTGCGGGAAAGTCCGCCAGAAGTGGAACTTGTGGCTTAATTTAATTTCTATGGAAAGTGGCGGCGAGAAGAATTCGTCCAATTAAAAAGAAGGATGACGCGTCAGCTGTCCTCCGCCAGTGAAGTCCTCATTTCAGAACTCCCTTTGCTTCTGCTATCAATTAACTCGCGCGATCAGCCGTTAGTAATCGCACAGCCTACTAATGGCAAACTGCACGGACAAACCGTTTTCAAAACAGGGGGCTGCAACTGTCAAGTTCGATTTTCTACAGAAGCGAATATCGCGCAACAAATGTGCGTCAGAGCACCTTTGAGAACTGAATATTTTCTGGATTAGATCCGCGTTTTCTGACAGATTTGTTAGGGCCTACTGGCTCGGTGTTGTGACAACCCGACCAACGACGATGCGGGAAGTGGCACAGAGTGCAGTAAAGTGCTCTTGTTGGCCTTTAAAGCATTAACTCATCCTCTCACAGCCTGTTTCTCTATTTTACCGCCATAAAACAACAGTATTCACTCTGGCAACTGTCACTTCTGAAATAACATGCCTCTTATCGGCCAACATATTTTCCCGGCTCTACTGATACACTTAGCCCTAGTTAAACAGCCCCTGTGGTGCCGACTGCTGATTCTATCGATAACCGAGAGTGTACAATGTTAAAGACGTCAATCTATGTACCTCTTAGAAAAATCGTGATGAGACGCGGTTAACAAGAATTTGTCCTGTAAGAACTCAATTTGTTTTGTTGTTTATTTTTCGTCGCTCTTCCTGCCTCTTGACGGTAGATTAGGCAAAATTTAATCTTTTGGGGCGCTGTTAAAAAGCATCGTTCACTTGTGTTGTGAGACTTCTGACAAAACACAATGAATGGACGGCATTGCCCCCGGAATGCTAGGATATTAGAAATGAAGCGCGTTTACGGTCGAGGAAGACACGCCCGTTTCATGTCCACACAGCGGACTGAAGGGGGAGCAGCGAGAACGGCAACTTCCCCTTTTCTTCAAGCAGTAAACTTCAACGGCTCAAAAAGACAAATCTCGGACTTTGAGGCGCGGGTCGCTCAGAGAAGCTTGTTATCTCTGGCTGGAGGGCATCCGTTCTGAACTTCAGCGCTAAAAAAAAAAAAAGAAAGAAAGAAAAAAAAAGAAATGACGCTTGCACTAACGTTAATTCTGCTACAAATACTAGTCAGCACTTAGCTACATGGGCGACTGAATCATGAGGAGCTATTCATTCTGAACAGCTGTATCACGATAAAAACACTATATAGGAAAAGATACTGCTAACAGTCCCACGGTAGACGGGAAGAAAATGCTAGCAATTTTACGGTAGACGGGACGGGCGGCTTTAATTGCCTGGGGGGTGTTTACCGTGCGGGGGGGGGGGGGGGGGGATGGGGGGCTATTTTTCAGTGGAACTGAATTGCAGTCAACAATATTTTACGACGAACTTCTTGCTGAAGTACCTGAATTTGCTGAAACAAGCAATGAGACGTTTGTTTACGAAGCAAACAAAAATCATTGAAAGTATATAACGACACAGTGTCGTTTCCAGTTCAACGTATACTGCGGGGTAACTTGCGCGAATCCCTGTCGTTTCTCTATGTGATCAAGATATTTCCTTCAACAAGAAGCAGTTTTTTTCTTGCAGTTCAAATTTATTTAGGTTCAAATTCGTTTTATGTCACGCATATTACTATAAAGCCGGTGATTCGCACATCGAATAAATTTTGAATAAGTAAACTATATGTTAGTATGTTCAGTAACATGTGATATTGAAAAACATATTCGTAGCTTTGTCTTGCTCAATTTTCGAAATTATTTCAATAATCATTGCTTATACTAATAACACGCGCCTCAAAAAGCAACATAACTAGTAAAACTTTACTATGAATTGGGCCATAGTCCTTCAATACCGTTTTATGGTCATGGAACTTCTCCGTCACACTATCGGAGAGCTTGGTACGCTGCCTAAAGTGGCCGCACGGCGGCGCTGGCGTCGAACGAGGGACGCGATGGTATATTTAATAGAATATATACTATAGAAAATTATGAATATAGCTAATAGAATTATGGTATACTTAATCGAGGTAAAATAATAATTAAGATATAGGGGGAAAATGAGTATGGTAGCAACTGCTACCACCCCGTTTACAAAAGGGAACGCTCCTATATTCCATCATACATCCATCCGGCATGTTTTTACGGACGGCGGAGCGGGCCGCCGTCTGCGTGAAAATTGATGTGTTGCGGGGTGCTATATACGGTTTACACTTTACGGCAGTTTTATTGGCGCTTTGACAAAGTATGCGAATGCGCTTATTTTCGTACAGCCATTGCGTTCTGCGAAAGATGCTGTCAGCTTGTTGCATGATGGGCTGGCGATACGGCTATGTGAGCAACGACGAAAAAGTATTTGTCGCTTCCTTGTTTCATGTATGGTATCGAACTAGGACAGAAGTGGATACGCGCCCTTCACCAAAAAAAAAAAAATGTTTGTAACCTCTGATTTGATTCCCCAAACGTGTGTGTTACTGGGAAATATTTAGGCCCTAGGACATCGCGTGGTACGATGACATCGAAGCGAATAGGAAACGTGTGTCTGAAATGCTCCCAAAACTGATGTTTGTAGCAGCTCCGGAAAAGTTCGAAGGGCTTCCACGGTATTTAAAGATGCAGAAACCATGTTCTTGTCCATCTCCAAATGACACTATATGTCATTATTTCCGAAATGCCGCGCGCACCTTTTCACTCGAGTAAATATGAACGGTTTGAAAGCAACTGTGCATATCAAATGTCCACCGAGCGAAGGAAGAACACTGACAGCGTGTATTTATATATTTAAATAAGCTTACAGCCCACGGCGTTGCAGAAGGGAGCGGGAGGAAATATTCATTGCATAACACAGCACAGAAAGAAAAACAATTTAACGCTTGAAGTGGCTATAAAGAAAGTGGCTATAAAATAAAATCAACAAGTGATGTACATCAGCCGGTACTGTCGACTACTTAGCACAAAATGTACTGGAGGGGGGGTCTCCCTACGTTCGGAAATGCGAAAAAATGCGGAATCTCGTTCTACATTTCGTTTCTCTTTTGCTGTCTACAAATTTGCGTTAACATGCTTACTTTACAACTGTACTCCTTCTTATCAGTTTTTGTTTTTATGTTACTACTTCTGGCCCGCCGCACTGGTGCAGTGGGTATGCCGTTCGACTACCGTTCTTTAGGGCGCGGCATCGAATGCCGGCGGTCGCTTTTTGTTGGAGTGAAGAGCAAAGCGGCCTTGTGATGAGTGCGATATCATTGTAAGTTAAACACCACTAGATTGCAGAAATTCCCGGAGCCCCCCATTACGGCATATCTGATAGCCTTAGTTTTCCTCCCTTCCGAACTACGTGTGAGTATGTGAATACATTGGTTATTCTATATAATTAGTCCACTTCTTTATTGTTTGCATCTGCACCGCCGATCACAGAGGTGGCTAAGTTGGAGAAAATATTTTACATTAGTAAAGTAAACGCCTCGGTACAAAGGTTTAATATGTATCTAAGCGCGTCGAAATACAAAACGGTTTTATTTGACCGGGGTCGGAGAATTTAGCGACACCGTGCCATAGCATTTTGAATTTACAAATCATGGAAGGATACCATCAAAATTGTAAACCTATGCGCGCCAAGTTGTACAATAATATACTCAAAAGAAGAACAAGTGAAAATGTTCTATGCTGTGCAAGCATTGCGAGCTAGAATGCATTGGTCAGCGCCTGAATACCGCGCACAGGAGTAACCAGTGCGACCTATTTTTGCACGTTCGTGGACTACAGCTTCAGACGCCTAATGATGATCCATCCAGTAGCATCCCACGGAGTTGAGTCATCAGCGTGCAAAACGATGAAGCGGCGTAGTGTGAAACCTCTGTTGATACCGGATGACCCAAGTCGGGCAAGCAACAAGCGCATACGAATCTGTTTAGTGCTGTCTGCTAACACGGATTTTTCTTTAGCGTGCACTTATCCGCGGTGCCTCGCATGCTGTAGGTTAATGAACACACCAGACCTTTCGGCAAATCAGTGTGCCACATAACGAATCTCCCGTCAGGATCTAGAAAATCAAGGGTAAGGAGCAATCTGCACGTGGCTCTGCCGTCAGCACCTTCTTTATATAAGCTTAAACTACACTACCATTGCGCATGTGCATCGGGTACCTTCAGTTTCGCACAAAATAATAAAAACAGGGCAGAACATCAGCAGCGAAAAAGCAAGAATTTAGGGTGCAAACACACCGTACGCAGCTCGCAGCCCCCTAATCTGCGGTAGCGCCCCTCTCAACCGCTTTTGTCAACGAATAAAACTTCGACGGGAGTTTCATGACCCTTAGGAGTATTGAAGGACACTTATCGGGTGTACAATCTTGCCAGAAAAAAAAAAAAAAGACAAATTACTTTTTGGTTCTGATTTTTTGCCTTTTGCTCGCTTAAGGGATGATAACACTCACGATTTCAGCCCTTCTTCTCAGACGCTTATAAAGAGAACCTATTGACAATTTATAATGCCTCCCTTCACTCCACACGGTGATGGTGCGATTAGGGCGCTCGAGTACTGTTCCCTCAAGACGCGGCACCGAATCCCGGCCGCGGCGGCAGGTTTTCGGTGGAGGCGAAAGGCCTTTGATTTCACCCGTGCGCTGTGCGATGTCAATGAACGTAAAGAACCCCAGGTGGTCGAAATTTCCGGAGCCTCCACTACGGCGTCTCTCATAGCCTTAGTCGCTTTGGGACTTTAAACCCCACAAACGTAGCAATGGATGTAGCTTTTTCTTCCCGTGATCCGGTATAGTAGGGGCCATAAGTAGGGAGCTTTAGAATAGGGCGATGCTATCGGTTAGGGTAATGAGGTAATAGCGGGGTGCGAGTGTGCTTGCTCAGAGTGACTATTGTATCCCCCGCCCATTCATCACAGCATTCCGCGCGAGCTAATTGTCTCACCGCTATTTTAATTCCCTTATTCTAACGCTATCTAATACAGCGCCGGTTTCTGAACATAACTGGAATAAGCGAGATCGCACTTCATGTGGATGTGTCGGGCACGCACCCAATCCAGAGAGCGTTACATGGACCGTATAGTCTGGTGATGAAGTCCGACACTTAGATTAGGCCATCGGGTGGATAGCCGGATTCTACAAGGATGGTCTTAGGCTTGTTTCTGACTTTATAAGATTTTTATCTTCCTCCTGCCACCTCCTTTCTCTCTTTACACCTAAGAGGCATCCCTGCTTGATAAACATAAAGTCACTGATTCATTATTCCTTTACGCGCGGGCCTAAAATCACATAGCTGGAGAGCAGAGAGAAATCTGACCATGTGAATGCATGCCTACCTTCATTGAAGCGGGCATCGAAAGATTGAAAGGCAGTGAGGCACATCATTAAGACATGATGGCGCCTACTGGCGGCACAAGCAGCTGCCACTAACTGCAGGATAACGCGCGAACAACTTCCTCTTTTGTTCTCTATAAATTCTTCTTGCTACTTGAGAAAGACTTAAGAAACAACATGCCAGAAAAAAAAATTATTATTTTAGGTGAAGCTGAAATACCATCTTTACATAGATGAAGCTTCAGTGATGTGAATAGGAAGCGAGTTACGAAGGAAAGCGGACTGAACAATGCGCCTGACAACCCGCATAACTTGCAGTGCGTCATCCACGTGTATGGTTGACATCGATAATTTCTGTGTCTACTGTCCACCAGTGAGGACCATGGCAGAGTAGTCTGTGAACGTTCAGTGGTGAATGAAAATGTATGCAAAAATAGTAGAATTCAGGAAGCGAACTTAGTTTACATTGTGGAGAAATGCTATAATAAACCTGGATCAACCGCCTATATATTTTCCGCACCAAACTGAACAAGTCGATCTACAACTCTGTAGCAATGACTCCTTTCATCCAACCTGCATTAGCGGATGATTCGGGGGGATTCAAATAAGCATTAAAAGCAGGTGACCATGCGTAGTCTACAGCGCTCGATAAACCCGACCGTCTGGCGCGCTTGTAAATTGTGTCTCGAAAGGTAATTGAAGCGCTGAGTGGTTCATCCGAATTGCTCTAATGCTGCCTTCGAATTCCTGGGACGGAATGAACGCGGCGCAGTTTCGCAGTGCATTAACCTGCTTCTCCGAGCTCACCGATTAATCGGAATTCCTAATCTTTCTGTACGAGCAACTATGCATCAGTGTAATCTCAGTCAGCGGTGATTGCCTTGTAATACCGAGACTCGTGAGCCCACATGCCTCGTGGATGAGTGGTCGTCCGCACCGCCACTGCGTAGGAGTCAAGACGTTCAGAAGAATATAGCGTTCATGACCGCATTCAGGCGTATATGATGCAGTCACTAGTGCAAGAACGTGGTGCGAATGCAATGAGGAACCCCAACGCGGTTTGCATTCTGTATCGGACTCTTCATGAAGTCTGCATGTTCGACAGGAGTTATAATGATTACCAAAGACTTGTAGGTCTGCGCACTCTGAATATTCCGAGAAGTGGGAGGTGTTATCTATAACCGGCAACTTTAAATTGTTGCGGTAGAAATTGAGCCCATATATAATTAACTTCATCCATGCCACCATGGAATGTTAGTTTTAGGCTATAAAGAAAGAATCATGTTTGCGTTGCAATAAGGCGACCACATTTCTTAGTTCATAGTGAAAATTTCGCGTCCACGAGATCGCTTCGCGAGATTTTTTCGTGATATGTGTTCTCCATGTCTAGCGTTCCTGCCGTCTCCATAGCAATGTAAGGGGCAAGGCGACCAGTGACGCCGTACCACCAATCCCACACTTGCATAAACACTGCAACGGACACGCGCGAACAACAGGAAATTTTCTCTTTGCGTCACGAGCCTTGGCCCTGGTAGGGAGCACAATTTACCGTACGCAGCAGCAACGCTCTGGTTTTCGCATTTTTCTAATGCAGGTCTGATGTGCTCTCGGAAGTTTCTTTCCATATC
>JAJIZL010009558.1:4653-28666 GCA_023969395.1 Amblyomma maculatum | reverse complement strand
GCTTATAAGGAGGTGAACTGAAAGATGGCTGCGTAAACAGGCTCGCCTGGGGTGAGCTTGAGTGGAAACACCGGAGGCATCTTGTGAATATTGTTTTGTAGCCCATGTATCATGTCCGTTGTAGCAAAAGAAGCATACCTCAAACGAGGTGGAATGAATGACATCCCCCCCTCCCCCGCACATGCACACACCTATTCAGCGGTAAAATAGAGTAAATGGTGGCAAAGCGAAGAGAAAGTACTCAAACTCTGGTTGATACGAGCAACGCGTAGCAAAAACCAAATTTAAAAACAGAGAAAAAAAGAAGAGCGTAAGAAAAATTCGGCCCCGCGTAGTCGTCTGCAGGAGGCGGATAAACAATGAGAGAAGTGTAGAAGGGATGAAATACGGGGCGAAACAGGTGCCTCGCCTCCGGCGCCAGAGCGCTGTAAAGCCTCTTCCCAACGATCGTTTCAGCCCAGAGAGGCAAAGAAATTAAGAGAATAGACAAAAAGAGTGGAGGGAGCGTTCCCTGTGTTAGCGTCGGACTCCTCCGCAAGTCGGGACGGCGGGAAAACGCCCCCGCCGTTGCTGCTCGTATGCAAGACGTGCTGTAAAGTAATACGCTGTGTAGCGGTGACTGGCTTGGGGGATGAGGCATCGTTGCCATATTTCCTGTTTCACTTTCCTTTTCATCCTCGTCCAGTAGTGAATTTTGTTTTTAGCAGTTGTGTTTTTTTTTTTTTGTTCCAGCCGCTTGACATTCGCCGCATTTTAGGATGATGCACCCTTAGCTGAGGCTTGAGCTGCGAGTCGTTAGCGGCGTACAAGAAAGAAAGTAACTAATTGGGTGTTTCCCTCCAGCGCAAATTGTGGGCTGCGGTAGGTATGCATCATTGCAGGTGTCGTCTAGGTCATTTTCTTTAGGGGTCAATAAAATCAATAATGTCAGGGAATGCAAAGACTCGCATTACAGGATTGGCGTGTAAAGCCTCCTCCAGTATGATATGTGACAACAGGTTTGCACAAAAAGAGTCTTCCTTTCTTCTCTGTTTTAGTTGAAATGAACTTGCAGATTATGTATGTCAGTGGACAAACTTGTCCAAAAATCTACCAAATGTCATTTCCACTTTGAATTATAGCGGTTTTATTGCCTAAATGGTCAATATTCTTTGGATGGTGAAATCGCTATGAAAAATTCAAACAGAAAGTAAATAATTCCTCAAGTAAGCAGCCGCCGAAAGGGCGCATAAGGGTTTGGTTAGCCTTTAACTACATGATTATTCTATTATAAGAATGCTGTATTTCCTTCGCGTCACACATTACACAAAGAGGCAACCTACTTCGTGTGTGCAGTTTTACTCCCGTCTCATTCTACCGCAACACGAACATACCAAATGATTTGAAAAATTCTTCGGGCTCAAAGAGTTCCGCCAATTTTCTTTTTTTTTTTTTATCATTGAACATGGCTTCCACATTCCAAAGCCAGTAGACTTTAATTGCAGCAGAATAAAATTTAATTATTATTAATATTTAATGAAGTAATAATTAGGTAAGTGATAATAAATAAGGTAATTTGGTAATTACGATTTGACTTATTTAAGTAGACTTTAATTTCAGCAGATTAGAATACGCAAAACAATGGGCATGCATTCTAAAAGGAAGTACCTTCTTCTCGCCGTGAATTTGCTAGGCCTTTATTGGCAAACTACAAAATGCAACGGGTTGATCATAGGCATTTACGGCGCAGCGTATATGTGTTCAAGATTTCTAGGGTGACGTTCACTGATCTCCGAAGTTCAATATTTAGGGCGAGTGAGGAACTACCTTAAACCTCACTCCTAAAGACGCCTAATAGGTTCATCACAGGGGGCTACTGTACTGCTCCAAAGTAGATCCTCATGGTCTTAGCACTTTCGACCAATCATCAAGACATGACATCATACGCAAGAAAAAAGCCAATTGAATTATTTCCTAAAATGCAGCAAATATAAACAATTAACCCTGATTTAACTCCGCTTAAGCCGATTAAGTGGTACGAAAACATAATCGGGCATGGTTTGGCATGATTTTCTTTACGCTTCAGCATATTGAAACTGGCACAAATTTCGGCAAGGGGTTAAACCTCCTTAGGTGGTTTGGTTTTTTTTTCGAGGAAGTAACGATGCAGCATCTGTCTCACGTCCGAGTCGAGACCGACACTTACGATTATGGGCACACAATTTTACGTACATTTATCGTAGGTTCTAATCCTAATGGCCAGCTAGCCTCAAACGTAAACAGTATATAGATGTAGAGTGTGCAGAGGGATAATATGACGCCACCCAGAACTCTACACAAAGATTGGTTATGCCACAATTTTTATACCAATTTACGTGGTAGTTTTGGCATCACTTCCTCATCACACTTTGTACTCACACTTCCTGCTGACGCCACTTTTTTGGTCAAGTATAGGCTTTCGCCTTAACGAATCGACGTATCATGCAACAGAAGCTGGGTTTGGGTACGCACAGTCAAGTATTTGCTTATTTTTTCTCATTCCTGAAATAAACCTGCCCGTTATTCCTGCACATCGACAGGACGCAGCCTAAGTTCAATAAAGTTCAAAAAACGAAAAGCAACAAAATCAGAGCGTGTTAATGCTGATGTAAACTCCGAACGGCAAAAAAAGGTTGTTCCAGTGTCGTAACACATTAGTATGTTTACTTGTTAGAAAAACGATAAGGGCAATGTCTTCAGTGCTTTCAGTTTTTTTTTAGGTGCTTAGTTGTTGTTTTTTATTTCTCATACAAGCGAAAACCTTTTACGCTTCTTGCACTGGTAGGCCAGGCTTTCAGGAACAGATGCTTAAAAAGAAAGTGGAAGTGCGCCCCTTTAATTGCCGCGCATACATTGTGCAGGCAAGGGCGCAATTTAGTTTCTCCGTGGGTTCCCCTTGGTGTTTCTTATTGTATCTTTATCTTTATAAACACAAAAGGCAGCAGTATTTTTCCGTTTTTACGAGAAAGAAGGACTCGGCAGTGATAAATGAAACTCATTTTGGCACGCTCGTGGTCTATTCCGTGGAATCGTTATTGCTGCGCCTGTTTGCTTACATTAGGGAGAACAAGGAGAAGCAAGGTCTGCTGGCTCTGTCTGCTCGATTAGGCTTAAGCGCGCTCTGTTTATTTTCCATTTTCATCTTTGTACGTATCTACATTTTTATTTTTTTTTCGGCATTGTTTCCCACACAACATGCAAAAATAACTCTTGATCCTTATTAAATTGCAATTTCCGGCAACGCAAATGCTACGTAGTACCGCGTCCTCCGGTACCTGTTTCTAATAATAAATATACTTAGCCTAAGCGCATTAACCCATTATAATGGCAAGTTCAGTTAGATGAGCATGGAGTTGAGCATGAATCAAGGTTGTGTGAAAAAATAATGCTTTATAAGCGTTATAATGCTTCATGAAGTATACAGCTCTAAAGCGCGGCCTACAACACACTAGTTCTTTTCTACAGTGTACCGTTCTCACCTGGAGCTATAGAGAAAACAAAATGTAATCAAGGTCTCTTTTTACCATCTAGAAAGCCGAAATGAAGCGAAGAAGTTAATTTATTACCACTCTTGAAGAAAAACAAAAAATAGGTTCCCCTCCCAGATTTTGCTGAGTGCCTTTCGACTGCGTGCTCGTAAGAGGCAGTATGAACCTGAGTAATATAACTACCCACACACAAACACACATGTGCGCACACGCCCACACGCACATTAAAAAAATAAAAAGAACATAAACATTACCGTTCACTCAGCTGATTTTCACTATTTGCGGCCGTGAGGTGGCTCCAGTTGGCGATTTTCAGGGAATATCGGCTAGCTTGAGTTACGCAGAGAGAGCTGAAACGAATGGTCATGACAAGTATGAGTCATGAAAAACATCATAAAAGCCATCGTTTTTTGTTACGATTATTCTGGAATTTCGATTTTCAGCGCACTATATCCTGAGTGCCGTCCGTATGGCCCTAACTAGTGGCACAGTCGGTTCCCAGCAAGTAAAATGTGCTCATGAACGCGAAAGCAAAATGGAAAGAAAATTCCTGCACCTTTACATGGGATAAGTTTATACAACGTACCATAGGAAACTCGAAGTAGGCGGGGATAGAAAATTGTCCGCAGGTTTTCAATAAATCATTTGGGGAAAGCCTTACTGCTATTTACTCATCATTATTATACTTGCCTTATGTCACCCTCGTTAGGCTTATTTCTTATTTTTATTTCCTTATTTCTATGCACGGGAAAAAGCAATTCCTATACTTGTGATTGATTAACTTTGTTTTTGGCTCCTCACGTCTATTGTTGCGCTGGTTCTGTTGAGGTGCAGTTCTCTCACATGTATGCCTGAAATATTTTATCTTGCTTTTATGTGATAGTTTGTGCATTTGATTGTATTGCATGTAACTTCTTGTGAATACCGATCGGTGATCTGTGCTCTCTGAATTTTTGTTCTGTATTACTATAATTTTTTTTTCTTTCACCTTTTCTACACATCCACCTTTGTATTTGTACACCCCTCACATGATGTCTCTGTCGAGGCCCGTGAAGCATTTGTAAATAAACAAAAAATGTATTCATGAATCACGCTTGCAGTGCCATTAGTCGATCGATGGCCATTAGATGGTGAAGGTGCATAGCTATGCAAAGTGCTGAAAGGTATTCCTCTTCGAATGTGTAATATACGCTGATCAGGTGATAAGGTGAAAAGGAACACGCTTTTCACGTTAAGAACAAACTTTGCGCCGACGATCCTTTTAAATGCAAAGTTGCAGACGCAAAATTGCATACCCCCTCTTTCATCCTTTCTTCATAATTGCAGCGGCGCTGCAACGCGGGTGTTCCTTAGCGTAGTAAAGATCAGGGGAATTCAAAATAGAAGAAACTTAGGAATATTTCGTCACAAAATAGGGAGAGAAGCAGAGCAAATCTACTTCACTATATCTTAACCAATAATAAAAAAATGCTACTAGCCATCTAGTGTATGCGTGATTACACACCATTTTTACTTGTTAGATTACGACAGTTAATAATGTCACGTAGGGCTGACAATGCCTTTGGCGACAAATAACGAGACCTTAAGCAATCGGCGGCGCCGATAGTAGCAAGCGTTCTTGGCGGTCATCGATAAACGAATTGCCAGTGCACTTGTAAGGGCTCAATTTAAAATCGACACAAAAACATCTAGATGAAGACGCGAAATTTGAATAGCACAACCGATAACATTGTAGAAACAGACGCGATTGGCCAGGACCATTAACGATACATCTCGGCGCCCGTTGCGCACCGAATAAAAGGATAACAGCGCGTCTCGCGAAATGAGCACGAGCAAACAAACAGTATAGAATCAATCCGTGGCCTAGAATCACAGTGATAAGGCCGCATTCCGGCGCCTGTCGAAAGAGAACAAATAAAGATTTGACTTGATGGTTAGGCTTGACAGTTGCGAAGACTGTGACGAAACTGTTCACTTAGTGCATGTGCGCCGACACTTATAGTGTCGACAGGGGGCAGCCAACGCTGGTTCACAGCTTCCGAGACTCGCGAAAAAAGCAGCCGCAAAATCAGCACTCGGTGCCCATAGGGACGCACTTTCAGGATTCAGACATTTTTGTATGAACTTCGCCAGTGCGAGGAGTAGTAGAAAATAAATTTGGCTCCGCAAAATAAGAAGCTTGCTTGGGATTTGCCCATTTAGAAGAGCTCATTGTAACGAATGGCTATGCTCTTTGTTCACAGAAACCAGAGCGCCAATTGGGAAATAGTAACGATCCAAATAATTTTCGCGCGTCTTATTTTGCTGAGCTTTAACCATGCTGCAAAGGCAACCACCACGAAAACTTACCTCTCTTTACAGCAATTAGCGTACCACCGAAATATGAACCGCCTCAGTCTTTTGTCATAAACTGTATCATCATTACACTTTACGCAATGAGTTCAGTCCTTCTCCCCACTACGTGCCAAACCAGACTGATGTCGTCACAAGTTTTGAATTCGAACGCTCAGCATCGTTTTGGCATTTATTTTCACCTATCGTGCCTCACGCTTCACGTCAATGAAAGCTCCTCCCCGTTTAAATCGTCGAGATCAATCCAAACCAGTCGTTCTGTAAAGCAATATAGCTAACATTGTATGCAGAGCAGAGTATATTTGTAAAAATTGTCGTTCTTCTTTGTGTATTTCTTGTTCTACCCACTCTACTCTGTACTGCCTTCGCCCCTGAGGGTTCAATAAATAAATGAATGACAGCGCTCACTTTCAGCTGTACTGTTCTCCTGACTTTTAATAGTATAGCGGGAGTGTCGACCAAACTGCTGGTCAGCGCCTTATAACGGCCGTAAGCGGGCAACACGGCGAGCGAGAGTTCCCACGCGCGCAGGAAGGTAGATCCTTTATTTTCTGCTACGCTGTTCCAATCACAAGTACAAACGCCCTGCCACCTTGTCGGTTAGCGAAAAGCCGGCGAGCAGTAGAGCACGTGCGCATGAATACGATGCCACACTTAGACGTGATGCCCTCTCCTTTTTTCCTATTACAAGAGGCCACGCTGTAAAAGCAGCGTTTAGATAAGCAAAAATAAACGAAATACAGCAGTACGTGTAAAGCATTGCCTGCAATGCCAACCCTGTGGTTTGAGCAGCCCTTCATTATGTGGGAACACGATGAAAAAGGCACCAAGCAAAGCACGTATGCTATGCAACCCGCTGTTCTTTGTCTTTTTTTTTTTTTCGAGCAAACGTTGTTGCAAGCCATCTCTCCTCGTAATAAGAACAACGTAACAGACAACACTCTCTTTTCGTGCAACAAATTTTGCGACAGTACATATGTTGGTCAACACGCCTCTGGATTTCACAATTCAAGAGACGTAAGAATTCCTAATGTAATGCCCTCTATTGAAACATAGCAGAGAATCTCTGGAATCTCAAAAACTTTCGCAACCGAAACCGAAGCGTACCTCGGTTTGAAACCGCCAATATTCTTTTAACACAACGTGTATAGATCACAGGTAAGTTAAAAAAATTTGGAGGACGCTTAAGCTTCGCCTTCAAGAGTGGAACGCGATAGCGTTATTGCACCTCGTTCGCACCGCCCACTCATTCGCTCGGTATGCTCTTGAGTCACACAAAGACATAGTTTTAACGCAACTCGTCTGCAACACTCCCTGCACACAGCAAGCGTGCGCCTGAGCAAGCGGAACCAACCAAAGAACTCGGTGTCTCGGACGGAGAAAGCCGGGCAGCGACGCGCCATCAAGGCGGACGCGATAATGGGGCTGACGCCTTGATGGGATCGTACTCTATCTCGCTTGGGAGCACCACGCAGAAGCATGATTCCTCGGAAGCAGCTCGGCACACATCGCAGGGGACGCTTTCCCAGCAGAAGCGCTACGGCGCAGCGATCACGTCAGAGGCGTCCGGCATCAGACGCTGCAAATAGCAATCGCGCTGTGAGCGGAAAGAGGAGCCGCGTCGCCTAAACACCACTGTTCGAGTGACGCACGCTGGATGTTGGAAGGGGAGAGAGTGAGAAAACTTATTAAACGCAAGGGTATTGGGGCATCCTCGCACCGGTACCCGCGCGGCCTGAAGGGGAGAAGCGGATGAGCGAAGATAGAGATCTAAAGAAAGGAAAGACGCTTGATTCTACAACCCGTGAGGGTGCACGGCGAAACGTCAGGGGCGAGTTGCGCGCCACGTGTCAGGGCAGCGCCGCACATTGCGAGGAGGGGTTCTTCTGTGTTTGCCGCAAGATGGTTCTGCATGTGCGCAGAGCGCAGAAGAAATGTACCGGAAACGTACTTCGCTACTCGTGTAACTGCGACTTCTGTAAGTAACATGCTCATAATTACCGATATACTCCGCAGTATAACGTTCTACGGCACGTTTCTAAGGCAACACCGCATTCACTAGAAGCTTTCAAGCATCGAACTCGTGGCTGAGTGGGGCTATGGAACAGGATAATGACTACCAGGTTGTTCTGCCAAGTCTTCCAACAGGGCGTTTTGTGTTAAACACAGTTTTTTTGCACGCGGATATCAGGGCCCGCCCGTACCGGGTGGAAGATTTCCGAGACACGTTGGCTCAGCGTTCGCTGCTCCCTGACGTTATCGCCATGGGGGCGTATCGCATGAGCCACGTCTGGGCCATCACCCTGAAAGACGCGGATGCTGTGAAGAAGATTGCTGGAGTGGGTGAGTTGTGTGTGAAGCAACGTCGCTGCCTCGTTAATGATCCGGCCAACCAGGATGTGAGGCTGAAGCTCCACTGGTTACTTCACAACGTTCCGGATGAAGATGTGCGTGTGGCCTTCGCGCCGTACGGAAAGGTTTCCGAAGTGGCCAGGGAGCGCTGGCGCGTGCATGGCATATCGAATAAGGGTTCAACTACCAGGATTGTCACCTTGAAGATGAAAGTGGGGGTCAGACTGGACGACTTGCCGCACCAGCTGAACGTCGGCGATGAGTTGGCGCTCGTCGTAGTATCTGAAAGGCCTCCGTTATGTCTCCGGTGTCGAAGTACCGGCCACATTCGCCGAGAGTGTAAGGTTCCGCGTTGTGGTGCATGCCGTCGTTTTGCCACGAAGAAGGGCAGTGTTCTCGCAGCTACGCGAGCATCGCTGGTCCTGGGAACAGCGAGGCTTTTTCCGAGCATCTGATGGATGAGGCGGACGCGGAAGAGGCAGCCAGAACAACCGGGCAACCGGCAAGGAATGATGGGCCGGTGTTCACCCCTTTGACAATGAGGAGGACGTCCACGGCCGTTGCGACAGCGGATTCTGCACCAGTGGAGAATGGTTCCCAACTGGACGCAAGTAACAGCGTGGCGGACGCCAGAGAACCTGTGCTCGAAATCCGAGGCAGCGCGGAGTCTCCCAACTCCGACGTTAAGGACTTCAACGCAGGAGTAAGCGGCCTACCCGTTGGGAAGCGGCCCCATGATGAGAGCGCCGGTGAGGATCTGCAGCCTGGTGGTGGCAGTGACGAGCCGCCATCGAAAGCACCGGGGGGTTCGACGTTCGACGTTGAGGCCTCGGCTGAACGTTTCGTCCGAGGCGCGGCAGGCGGGGAAACCGCCTCGGTAGTTTGGTCGTGACCTAATGCATGTGAGTGCAGGGGGTGCGTCAGCCGTCATAGCCTGTTTTCGGCTGTGGCTTTTTGACTGTGTTAATGGAAGGTGGCAAGTGCGGTGGTCAGGCACGCCTCAGTACGCATTCAGACATCCCTTTGGGAGGCCGGATACTAGCGCGTACGCTTCGGAACCTCGGACAAGCAGAGCCACATTGACGATTGAGGTAGGCATCACATGGATCGGGCGCCTTTTTCTCTAGACGCATGGCAATTAGGCTAGATGTCCCATTACGTGTAGCAACCTTGAATGTTAGAGGGCTTGGAGCCCGAAGGCAGCAATGCCAGTTGAATCGCCTGCTGCTAGATAATGAAATCGACTTATTAGCCATTCAAGAGTCGAAGATAGAATCTCAGGACCATGCAGACCGCATGGTGTCTGTTTTCCATGCAAACTTTGATGTGTGTGTTTGTCACTCTGTGGGGGCATCAGGCGGATGCCTTCTTTTCATTCGCAATACTTTGGGTATAAGCATACACTGCGTATTTGCATGCGAAAGTGGCCGACTCTTGGTTGTTGCCTTTTTGTTCTCAAATTTATTTTGGCGTGCTGTCTGTATGTACGCCCCCAATGTTGAAAGTGATCGTCAAAACTTCTTTCATTCAGTCGAGCCGTACTTGAAATGTGACAAAATGTTGCTTGTATTGGGCGATTTTAACTGTGTGTGTGCTGCTACTGATCGAGTGAAGATTAGATCAGTGAAAGATAAGAGCGCTGAACTGTTGAATGTATTTGTGCATGACTATTGCTTGGAAGACATTGGAAATGTGTTTTCTGCTGGAACCCGTCCGGAATAGACGCACTTTCAACGCGATAGTCATGCGAGACTAGACAGGATGTATGTATCTATTGATCTCGTTCCAATTTGTACCGACTATAATGTAAAACCTATTTCGTTTAGTGATCATTGCCTTGTTAGTGCGACTTTTGGAATGAAGGTTAAGAAATCTGTTTTCAACTGGCATCTATGGAAACTGAACGAGAAAATTTTGGAGGATGAAGAGTTTGTTAAGGCAATCACGAACGATTTGGAATGTTTGCTTAAGGTGCATGAAGAAAGCCATGCAGATAAATGGGAAAAATTTAAAGAGCAGGTGAAGATAAAAGCAATAGAAAAGAGCAGTGTTATTCGGTACAAACAGAAAGAAACAGAAAAGGAACTTCATGGACAACTTGAGTGCCTGTTGTGCATGGAAAGCTGTGCGCCAGGAAAGTTCACTAAGGAAATAAGAGATGTGAAATCTCATTTAGAAAGAATCGACGCTGAGAAGTACAGAGCCGCGGTTATACGCGCAAGAAGCGATAAACTGTGGGCTGGCGAGGCGCCGACAAAGCGAGCGCTATCAGATGAAAAAAGGTATGCTTACCAGAAGGAAATCAGGCAAATAAGACATGAAGGGCAGATTACAAATGATGCTAAAGATATAAAGTGTGCGGTTCTGAAACATTTTGCTGAGCTTCTGAGTAATACGCGCGAACATAGTGAAGGGTTTCCAATAGAATATTTACGGCTAATGCCAACGCTCGAAGATCGTGTGAAAGAGAGCCTTGAAATGCCTATTACAATGCAAGAGATAGAAAAGGCCATAAATGACCTCCCATGTGGGAAAGCCCCTGGACCAGATGGGCTGAGCGCCTCCTTTTACAAAGCATTTAAAAACCATCTTTCCAGCCTTATGTTGGAAGTGAGAAGCCTACGAACTCAAACAAGTGCCATTATCATTTACTACGTCACACATCGTACTTATCCCAAAAAGTGATGATCCAGAGAAACGCCTGTTGGTGAAGTCCTATAGGCCAATAAGCCTGACAAATGTTGATTACAAAATCTTCATTAAGGTTTTAGCGAAGAGATTGCAGAGTGTGATAGCCAAATTAGTCGGACCGCACCAAACGTGCGGCATAAGAGGTCGCAGCATCGCCACAAATATACATGTGGCACGAACCGTAATGGAATGTGTAGACACGCTTGGAAGTCAGGTTGCCATGATTCAGCTGGATTTGGAAAAAGCGTTCGATCGCGTATCACACAACATCCTTTGCTCCATTCTAGAGCATTGTAACCTGGGCTCGGTAATCGTGGAGGGAGTGAGAATGGCGTACGCAAACTGCTCGACGCGTATTATAGTGAATGGCGATCTCACTGACAGTCTCGCAGTGCGTTCTTCGGTGAGGCAAGGATGCCCACTCTCTCCTCTGCTTTTTGCAGCCTATCTCGAACCATTATGCTTGGTCATTCTCAATAATGAATGCATCTCGGGTTTCAAGCTTCAGTCGGCGCATGTGAAGCTACTTGCATACACGGACGACATTGCAGTATTTTGTAAAAACAGATAGAGCATTTGTGAAGTGGTTAACGTTGTCGAAAAGTTTTGTGACCAGACTGGATGTCGGGTTAACTGGAAAAAAAGCTCCGGATTTTGGCACGACTTATGGGATGCTGAACCGGCTTCTTTCTCCCGATTGCAATGGTCTTCCTTGCCAATGCAGTATCTGGGTGTGCCCCTACAATGTTATCGCGATCCTAGCTTACACTGGAAGGAAGAAACAAATAGACTGCGAGAGAAAGCGGAAGCATGGCAGGGAAGGCAACTGTCAATCTTTTCACGCGCGTTCATCTACAATGTGTTTTTGATTTCAAAGACATGGTATGTAATGAATGTTCTATGTGCGTCACGAACTGCCATTCAAAAAATTCATCGTGTGTTTGCGGTTTTTCTTTGGACTTCGACCTGGGAAAAGACGAGGCGAACGAATTTATTTTTTTCTTTAAAAAGCGGAGGAGTCGGTTTGATTCATTTGTTTCTGCGCCAAGTGGTATCGCGCTTTTTTTTTCTTCGCGACCAAAATGACACCTTTTTAAGAACAGTCATGCAAGTGCGGCTGCAAAGGCTGTTACCCGGATTTGTTGTCTCCTCAAGTGAAAACATGCGTGGTGCTGTCACAGGATATTTGCGCTAGGTAGTTCTCTCTTACAAGTTGTTAGAAGTGCGTTTTTCCCTTGAATATTTGTACAGTGTTGGCAAGAAAAAGCTGTATAAGGACCTAATAGAAATCATGCTTCCGACACCTTTGTATCGGGAGCCTTACCGTGGAGGTCCACGGCAGGATATTTTAAAACAAGTGAAGAGGATGCCAGTTCGACCGGCTGCCAAAACGTTCTTTTTTAAGTTGCACTCGAACACTCTACCCGTCAAAACCTGGCTTCACGAAAAAGGAATCTATGTCCCTTGGACGACAAACTGTCAGCTTTGCAAGACGTCAGAGACAATCGAACACATATTCTTAGACTGCTGGGATGCAGTATTTCATTGGGACGTGCTACAAAGAACAATTAAAAAAGAGCTGCCACTAAACCCTTATGGCATCCGGTTTTTACCGGTGGAGAACAAAGACGTACCCTATGATTTAATAATGCTTCTGGGCCTCCACAGCTTGTGGAAAACACGAATGCAAGTAAGGCATGAAGATATTAACATTCGCAGTGTACGTGAAAATTTTGTTGAAAGTGCTGTTTATCTACGGGAATGTATCTGCGCGCTCCCTGACCCACCACAGTGGACCAAAGTTCTGGATGACCTGGTAAAATTAAGAAATTTTAACCTCACACGCGTCAGCTCAAGGGCAGCTGAAGTGTTTTATTAAGTGTGACCATTTGTTCATGTATACTTCGGAAATAAAGAAAACAAAAACTCGTGGCTGAATGGTAGCGTCTCCGTCTCACACTCCGGAGACCCTGGTTAGATTCCCGCCCAGCCCATCTTGGAAATTGCTTTTTATTTATGAAGTGCATGCCGGGATTTATCACTCACGGCCAACGCCGCCGACGCCACCGGCTTTTCTGCGACACGAGCTCCTTAACGCTATCGCGTTAAAAAGCATTTCATATAGATGAACTGACTCGTGTATCACCTCACCACAGGTCGCACTAACACAACGCGAAATCGATTTCCTTCAAATAACATAATATGGCCTCATTTTTCTTCTATTTTTATCTTCAGAGATAAGTAATCCCTTGTGCGGCCGTAATTCTTTCTAGATTTATTTTTATCTTCGACATTTCTGGCCCTTTTACTGCTGTTTCTTTCCAAGAAACATTCATTTACGAGTGCAGACGCTTGTGCTGTGCCCTATTTTCTTTTGTCGTCGCCTTTTTGCGCTCGGTAACAACGATCATCAATGCTAACTAGCCTAATGTCGACAAAAAATAACTAATTGCGGACAGCATTTGTTCGCGTGTGTCTATTTCCTTGCTTCTGTATTTATAATATTAATGCATTATCATGGCGATGATAACCTTTTCTGTCACCAGCTAAAACAGCTTATATGGCTTGCAGTCGTTAGCTTTAAAGGAATATACCTCTTGATAGGGGCCTACGGATGACTGGAGGTGTATAGAATTAGCAACACAGGTTCTTTACAGCGTTTTAATACTGCTTACATGGATTCCAGTCTGTAGTTTTAAATGCATTCACATCTCAATAGACAGCTAAAGATTACTGTATGACTACTAGTATATAGCTTCAGGAGCATGGACCTTAAAACGCCAGCTAAAGCAGATTATATGGCTTGATCTCTATAGCCTTAGAGACAGTTCGAAAGTCGATCTTAGTTAATGAAAGCGAAATTTTTCAGCTTTATGTAGCTGCAATTCGTGTATTCTTGACATTGTCGGGGAAAATAATGTAATCATATAGATCAAGACCGTAAACACTTTATTCCGGTTGGTCACAGTGTTGCTTGAGCGAGAAAATCTTCGGCAGAAATCCGCCTGGTTAGGTTCTTGAAACAAAAGGTTGAGAAACACTATCACCAACCAAATATATTTATTCAAACCCGACGTTTCAGGACCAACTCGGTTTTTTCCTCAGGGGCGACTGAGGAAGGCGTACGCCTTAACATCCGATACCCCAACTAGGACAATTATAGAATATTCTCCACGGTAGTTCCCTACAGAAAGAAACAAGACCTCCCATGAGCAGTGGCCATTGCGGCACTCCAGACACAACTGTTTCGAAACTTTAGTCAGCGCATCACATCATCTCCTCGTCTTTGACTCTCCTCTCCAAAAGAGCCTGCTCGATGTTCGGTAACAGGATTCGCGAGCAAAGGCGATGCTGGCTTTGTTATGAGCCAGTCCCAGTTTAATATGCCTTCTCATTCTCGGTCTCCTTCCAGCCGCCACTAGCTAATGCGGCACTGGACGGCCCACACTGGCGCGTTTCCCTTCCTGTCTGGCATAGGGCATGTCGGTCCCATGTAACAGTATGTTTTAAATGTCTAAACTTACGGGAAGTTTTTCGGAAATCAAAAGCTGGCACAAATAGAGAGCAAAGCGCGCGGTATAAATAAAAGTTGTAAAATTCCCACTACAGAAAGGAGACGCAATCTTCCCAGTTCAGCTTGCTTCGAGGAAGCATTCAGAGAATGGGTGCAGGTATTGATAAGCTTTGATTAAGAATGCCTCAGTAATTCGCGCTTCGCTGATGACATTGCCTTCTACATAACTAAGGGACGAACTGCAAATTCTGATTGATCACCTAGGAAGAAAAAGCAGAAAAATAGGCCTCAAAAGTAATGCACACAAGACTAGGGTAATGGTTGACAGTCTCAGAAAGGAAAGTAGTTTATAATAGGTAGCGAAGTTGTCGAAGTAGTAGGCGAATGCATCTACCTAGGGCGGATAGTAACTGCAGACCTGAACCAAGAAATGAAAATAACTAGGGGAATATGATTGGGATTTAGCACATTTGCCAAGTACCTGCAGTTTATGACTAGCAGCTTACGGGTAGCGCTCAAAAGGAAAGTTTATAACAGTCGCATTTTACTAGTGCTCACGTATGAGGCTGAAACGTGGAAGCTAATGAAAGCTATTCTTAGGTTTAGGACACCTCGGAGAGTTATGGAACCGAAAATGGTAAAGTTTAACGCTCAGATATAGAAAACATGAAAAGCAGGTTAGAAAAAACTCAAGTTATTGACATTTTAGTTGAAATATAGAAGAAATGGTTATGTCACAACATGCAGTGCGCAGAGAGGATAACCGACAGCAACTAAGGGCAACGAATTAGATTCCAAGGAAAATACATCGTAGCAGGGGGCGGCAGAAATTATTTGGGAGGCTAAGGTTAGGAAGTTTGTAGGGGTCACGTTGAAGCAGCTAGTGCAGGGCCAGGTTATAACTGGAGTTAAATGAAACAGGTGTCCACTTTGCAACGGGTGTAGTCCAGCCGATGACGGCAATGAAGGTGTGGGAGAAGAAATAACTTTCTTCTCCAACACCTTCATAGCCGTCACTCGGAGAGAGAGTTATAAACTCTTCTAGCGTTAATACCATTTTCGGAGAAGTTTTCAAACTCTTCCAGTGAAGACGCTTGCTAGACTTTCAGAGTGAATTGAAATTCCTCTTCTATAATAATTAACCTTTGCTACGATGGCTGAAGCGAATGTGTTAGACGAGTCGTACTTTGATGCTCGGGTGAAAATCTTAACGACATTAAGGGTGCAATTGCGGTTTAGTGCAGTAAAAAAGTCTGGAACAATGAAACTAAAAAGTAAACGTTTAATTGTGATAGTTACATTTCCCTTTAATGTTGGTCTTACTTCGAGGAACGAGTAAAAAGCTTTTAAAATCCAATTTTCTTGTTGCTGCTATTGACTTTAATTTATTTAATCGTGAGCGACTGATGTACAAAGATATCGAAATGATGCAAGATCGCGATTTTGCGATGTTGATCGCAAATAAAAGCTCCTGCAAGCTCGGAATGAACTGTAATTTTCTGTGAGAAAAATCCGCTAGTGATATTTCTTCACCCTGTCTAACCGCGGCCACTGTTATTTGCGAAACGTAGGAAAACCAAGGAAACCGAAAGCAAAATAACGAATTTAAAGTTTCAGTGGAGCAGGCTGGCACCGACTACATGCCGTCTTCCCATTTCCTCTTCCCCCGCGATTTCTTTTGCTTTCCTTTTCACCCTCCTCTTTGTCTCCGACAACATCCTCTCCCTCTATCTTGTCACACAGGTATGTTGAAGTCCTAGAAATAAGAGCTAAGAAAAAAAGTGCACAAAGAAATAAAAGTTTAATATCCTGACCGCAAAGAAAAAATGAAAGCGTAAGACGAATATCGTATATGGCAAGAATTTGTGACGTTAGCTCGGTTTCGAAATTCAACGCTCTCGATTCAGTGACTTCTATCCTAGTACGAACCTGGAAGACGGAAAGAAAGCTGTGGTTTTTTATTTTTCTTCGGAATTGACCAGTGTCGAGTCACAGATCAAGAGCGACTTTTGTTGGACAGCAAAAACAGCAGAACAGGTTCTTCGCAAACGATTTTTGCCACTGGCCTCATACGCTAGTAGAAGCATTTCTACATCTGTGGAGGAAATCCTGGGGCCTCCCTTAAGGCAGGATAAAGCTACTGTGTAACTGCCACTAGACGTACTTGCGCAAGAAGCTAAGTCGGCCCTCACTAATGTTGGAAGCGTTACTTTTGAGACATAGGAGAGATAGGCTGATGGGTCAGAAGGCCGGCGGTAATGCTACAAAGCTATCAGCTGTTCATTTACGAGTGGGTGTGGACTGCACATTTGTTCAGTAAAGATATCAAGGCAAACTAGATCTCATATTTCCATGAACCATAACCTCTCCTTAGTGCAACCCCTGTCGAAGCTAATGAACTTCCGATAATGTTTCCTTGAACTCTGCTCACCATCTTATTAAACTAAAGGTGGCTGTTAGCGGCAGTAGCTGCGCACTTTAATGCTCAACAACTTTGAAGCATTTACTTATATCGCTAAAGCAACAAGACTCCCAAAGCCCCGATGCAAGTCGGATCAGGAAACATCTGCAATCAGCAGTGTGCTCATAGACGGTTTTTCTCGCCAGTCCACTGCAGGACAATAATGTCTCCAAATATCTACCTAGGAATCCTGTCCTGAGTTTTCATGTTATCCCGAAAAGCTCCCTAATCCCATGTACCCACCTTACTCTATATCACCCCTTGCTATGTACTTGCGTTATCTTAGAGTCCGCTTAGTCACTCTTAACCGCCAGAATTTATTTTTCCTTCCCATTACATGTCCGGACCAAGTCACCTTTTTCTTTGTTATTGCGACTAGTATATCCTTAATTGTGCATGATTTCTGATCAGCACCATTCTCTATATCGCTCTTGAAGTGACACGTATCATTTTTTCTCTATATCTGACTGCGTTTTAAGCAATTAGGTTTCAACCTTTTCAACAGCCTAATATCACTTTGCCTAAATATCACCCGCTGTGTTGTTGACAACTGCGGCAAAGACAGTGAGGCCAACTGCACAAAAAAAAAAAATCTGTCTTGTTTCAGTGGAAGTAGAAACTGTACACCGGTACTAGTTGCACATTAGACATTAAAAATGTTACATCACCCGGATATTATCTTCATTAACATATACATTTGCAGGCGCTGCTGCTGAATAGAATGCGTGATTTTGTGTGATGTAAGGCGACGACGCCCATAAGCGCCATTTGTGCGTAACTATATTTATTTTGTATATTAGTTCTTTGAGACGTACATAACTCTATTAAGTTATGTCAAAAGGCAATATTTGTGCCTGACAAAGCCACGATACTAAAAAATTTATACTTTTTGAAGAAAACAACAGCCCAACAAGTAGCTCTTTCATTCAAAGAGCAAATACAAATTTACAGCCTCAGAGCATGCTATGAACAAATAAGCATTTAGAAACACATAAACCGAAAGCAATTGTTGAGCCTTTTAAAGAAAATATAACTTGACCCATATTCAGAATATATGTAAAAAAGGCAAACAAAGATAATTTTTCGCATCTGTTTTAAAAGTCACGATAGAATGAAATGCATCCAGTTTTTGTAGTATACTCGGACGGTTGTTTACTAAAGTATGCAACCTAAAAGTAATAGTCTGTGCTCTATAGTTGGCCAGTATTAATGGTGTTCTCCTCTGTGCTATCGCAGCAATGAGAATGGGAAGACAACACTCTCGCTTTCGTGTATACTGTCCACAATAATAGAAGCTCCGTACATTTTCCATTTCTATCGGTGAGTGATGTGCGAACGCCACGCAAGGCCGCTACTCACAGGGGGTTTCTCACGGCTAGCGAGTCCTGGCGTGTCCGTTATTAAAAACATTGTGCGCGAAGGAAAATCTGAACAGAGATCAAGAACTTCTTAGTTTGCGCTAAATAATTTGCGTGCATGTTGTTGCGGCACAACCTGACCGTGTACCCAATATAGAAACGAATTCGCCATTTTTTTTGCACTCATAAGCACCAGATATAGACGTCTATCTATCTCCTGACTATCGCCTGCAATTGTTATTGCAGGAGATAGCCTTGATGTAGGCTCTTTGAGCATTCTCAAATAAAACATACAAAACGCCGGCTTCAAATGAAGACCTCGCTAGCGTTTTGACGGGTCGGACTGTTGCAGACCATTCTTTGACACGGTTGGGGAACATAATTTTCTACACAATGCTAAGGTGTTGGAGCGATGCGTATACCATATAGCCCTTGTTACACCTATATATGAGCACTATTAGCGCACTACGGATTAAGTTACCATTTGTTTTGCTCTAAACGAGACTGTCACACGCACTCGCTCTCGTGGGTCATGCTACACACTAACGTAATTCCGCACAGGGCCAGGCAGGCAGCAAAATTATAATAAATGCCCAAACAAACACAGCGTCTGAGTGCTGAAGAAAGTTGAATGATGTACACTGCGGCTATGGTATCCGCTTACCTAATGCTACCTTGGAACTAGCGGATGGGCAACCTAAAAGATATTCGAACGCTTTTTTTTCCAAAGTAGTAACAGCAATGCTCGTCACATAGGTATACGAGAAAATGTCCCCCCCCGAAAACTGAAACAAGTTGACTCCCTTCTAGCAGCACGAGGAAGGCAACTCAAGTTTTGGCAAAACTTCTCGTAGCCGTCCTTCTGGGATGACAAGAGGCGTAGCGCGTTTCTTCCACGCTTCCTCTTAATATTGGCTTAAGTTAATATTGGTAACGAGCATTTGAAACACGATATTTCGAGCAGTATACTTTTTTCTTGTATTATATTAAAGGAACAGACTACGGTTCAAACAACTTTAGTGTTTCGAAAACTTGTGTGTGTATAACGAAACGAACTCGCACTTTTCAGCGGCGGTTGTTTCTATCGACTCAAGGAACCTGTCCTTAATTCTTTTTTTGTAAGTGAAAATGACGACTTCGAAAATCTAAAAGCTCTGTCCATTAATACAAGCGGTATAGGCACTGCAAGTAAACAGCGTCGACTGTTCTCAATATGAGATGACACTCGCCGCGAAAGTATCTAAAGCTGTACTTGTGTTCTGGCTTGCTAAATAAAGACGTATAAAGAAACTGCTGAGTTTTTGACATGCCTTCCTCCCGTCCTTTTTTTTTTCCTTACTAGAGACGATCTGAGCTTTCGTGGCCCTCTCTTTACGAACTTAAAGCCGCCCGTTTTGTAACGCCTATATAAGAATGCTCTCATGCGACTGTTGTTCGTTTCCCAAAATGTTCACTTGAGCTTCGCTGTATGTTGTGTTTATAAAGGGCGTGAAGTTTTTAATATGGGCCCAAACACTTTTCACCCTTTCCACTTGAGCAGTGGGCATTGCCGATAGCGACATCCCTTTACTTATCTCCTTTAAATTTCTCGGAATAAGACTTTCTCAGGTGCAATCTGAGAGGGTTGAAAAGCGCAGAACTGTTTCGTGCTGCGTAGCACCATGCGTTCCACAAAGACATACCGATAAGAAGCACTCAGTTCCAAAGCACAAACTCCGGAACGTTTGAGGAAGAGCAGCACGATGATTCAAGTTTTGTTTGCTTTAGTTTACGTTGCCACACTAAGGAAAATACTTCAAATGCGGTACTGGTTTTGCTTGTTAGAAGTCGACAGTTCACAAGTTGCAACAGTCGAACAAGTTGCAAACTGGAAGAATCCCGTTTCCTGGAGACTCGCGGTACCTTGAACTGCTTTTGAATTTCTTTTTTTTTAGGCTTGCTTATGTTATGTTTAAATGCGTTTGGTATTGCATGACTCTGCCAAATAAATATGATAACTATAACACAGAAAAGGCCCTCCGAATGTGTCTAAGCCGAATGGAGTGCGATAACGTGGTTCACTTTCGCGCACAATGGCAATACCTGTGTAGTGTAAACAGACATTTTTTCCTCGAGGCACTGCATTGTGGAATTACCTTGAAGCCAACATCCCAACTGCAAGGAGTTGTAAGAAAGTTGTTCAGTTTTTGTGCGCATTTTTCTTCAAGCTCCTTTGCTGTCACGATTCACTAGCGAAACTCAGAACTTTTAACTCTAAATTATCTGCAAAATCATATGTGCAACTTAAAAAGCTTGTTCTTTACACCGAGCACGGAGGAGATAGAAGTAACCCAATGGATTTTAGACTCGGTCCTTGATAAAGGTAGATGTAGGAAAAGTGCCGGCATAGTGCGAACTTCAGTGAATGTGAGGTGTTACATTTTCTTTTTGCAAGAGCCGAGACGCAATTGCTCTATCAGTTATAATATAATCTACCTCATTGATAATTCAAAAGTAAGAAAGCTTACAATGTAGCTACTTTTAATGCGTTCACAATTAGAGAACGTATAAGACACAAAATGGAGCCCTCCCATCTATCGAGCCGAAGAATAGAGCGCTGCGACGGCCACTGGCGGCCTAGAATTCAGGAGGCGAGAACGCGACGTAAAGTGACGCAGAAAAAAAATAAATAAAAAAAAACGGAACAGAAAAAATGTCAGGAAGAAACACTTCCGATAGGCACTTGGACTACTCCTAATTTCTGAAAGCGAAGGCATTCCCCTTCAAAGTGAATGTTGTAATGACATTTAACCAAATAACCCTCAACCTTAAGTCTTTAATCCTGAAGACATTCACGTAAAAATAAATTCGCAAAACGACTGCGACCAAAAGGTCCTTACCTTGCGCCTAATTGTCATACTCACTTCCATCATTATTTACTAGCGTCCTTCATCATTCCAATGATGCCAGTTATAATTCACTATTATTATTGACTACCATTTGACTGTGTAATGAGGGCTGGTGATGATACCTAGTTTCTGAAGGCCACTTTAGAGGACTCCAAGTTTTTTTTCTCAACTATCGACTCCACACGTTGACATTGAAAAGTGTAGAAACAAATAAGAAACTAGAAACTAAATGAAAACATGCATGAAAGATAAGTCATTCACATATATGAATATTAAGCCCTTCCCTTTCTACCCTGGATTGGTGGATGAACATGCACAAGACGCCGCTGTGTTAATATAATGTTGTCCTGAATTTACTCAGCTTTATTTTTTAATCAAGTTTAAATAGTCTTGTATAGAAATGTGGGTAAAATTGAATACATCTGCTTTAGCTGAAATACAGGGTTTACAGCAGATACATAAGATGCCATAACGTCCACTGAAGCTGTGTTCCTCCCAACTAGCTAATATTTTGCACATGTTTCAACTCATGACTAGAAATATCATGCCTGGCATTGCGCATGCGCTATCGCTCACAACGCCGGCGCCGATTTTCTGCTGAACGTTGCTTTTACCGCCATCGCATTAATATATTAGCTGCTGTAAGGAACGGCAATGATAGAGTAGAACATTTCCACTCGTTAAGACCGCCTCGTCTACTTTGTTTGTTTGTTTTTTACGTTTTGTTTGCGCGTTTTGTTGATTACAGAAGCCATGCACCAATACGGCCAGCGGCAAGCGCAGCTTGGGCAGTAAATATTGATGGCTGAAACTGGAATCCCTGGTTAATAGCTCCCGTTACTCTGCAAGGTTTGCAATGGCTGAAGAACTTACATCCATCGTTCCCAAAGCCAATCGAGAGGTTACCAAAGTATTATACCTGAGAACATAAGCTGCAGCTTTTCTTATAATTTGTTTGCTCTTCATTGTTCAGTGCCCATTTTGATACCGCAATGAGGCGCAGGAGACGGCTGGCTGGAAAACTCTTTCACTGCGCTGGTCTATAGTTAGGGCGATGGAGGGAATATGCAGATAGCTAGATGAAAAGGCACTCATGAAAAGGTCAACCGGAAAGTTGAATACCTTGCGTGATACTCTGCGCTGGGAAATGGGAAGAGGAGATGAAATACGGTCGTCAAGGGTGTTGATGCTGTGAGAAATGGTATGAAATGATATACAGCCATAGCAGCCTCCACCATAATCGCCAGTCGAGTGCCTTATAGCTCAACACGCGGATAAAAGCGGGCGTTGCCCGTAGAGCTTTCCAGTTCTCCGGCCTAGCAAATAGTAAATCCTTGAAGAGAGGCCTGCAGCCAAAACAATTCAAAGCGGCTGGAGTAAAAAATAAATACCTAAATTGAACAACGGCCTTTTTTTTTTGTTTTTAATGGCCGCGAGCCGACAGTTGAGTGGTGGCAGCTGCTACGGACGGAAGCTCTCTACTGCGCTCAACGAACTTCGTGCTAGGAGGCAGAAACATCGACTGAGGCGGCAGTTCGGAAAGAAGGTACGCCCTTCATATGTTGTATGCGGCAACGCTCTCGTGGCTGTAAGAATTTCGCTGCCCGCTGCATCTCCGTCTTGCTAGCTCGGCGCTTAGCATAAATTACCCGCTGAGGAAGCTCTTTCTCGCGAAGAAACTTAGCTGCCTAGCTGCTGCCTATTGCGTAGGCGACGAAAATACGAACTCAGAACTAGGAGCGAGATTGTGAGGCTAGAGGGCAATGAATATGCAGCTCCATTGGTATCGGCGATAGTTTCACTCCAGAGCTGAATATGCAGTGCCGATGCCAAGAGGCAACGAGGAGATGAGAGAAAAAAAGGATTTTCGTTTTTAATGTCATTTGTTTCTCTCTGTCCCTGTTTGTTTTTTGTTTATTGGCAGTTTTCACCAAATTCAAAAGAACGCATTGAAAGGCATTCACATGCCACAACTTAGCGTAGGCTTTGTTACAGTAAGATGCTCTAAGTGTATTCAACGGTTCCAGCCGTAGCACTCATTCTGATCTGCATGACTGCATTTTTATTTCCTCCAAAACCCTCTGTACACACCCGCAAAAATATATTCGCGTAGGCCACGCATCGGGGTCGCAATAATAACCAGCCACTCTCGACCGCCATATACAGTGAAAACCCACCAGGATGTTGTGGTCAAAAGGTGCTCCATCCTCATTTTCTGTGGGCAGGTACCTTATTCTATATGAGTCAATAGGTAAATCTTTTTGATAGTCCATTGCAGGACATACCAAAAATAAACTGCCTTCCCACAATGGATAAATGCGTAGTGTATGGTTTCAGGCAGTTTACAGTTAGGGAAGTGCAAACCCCATGAAGCTAGAGATCCCTTTTCCTCTAAAACTGTTTTAACGGTCAAAGTTCCTTGTGCAACTTAAAGAAGGTTTTTCTGTAGGCTGTACTTTCATTCTTTTAAACCTCTCCAGTACATCAGGCAGTCTGACGGAGCGCTCGCTTTTCCGCCAACATGCTACGTCTTTCTTAGGAAAAGGACATCGCTGTTCATTATTCGGCTAAAACGGCGCCCTGGGCTTCTTGCTGTAGCTGGGAAGATTCGGATCACATAGCCACGCATGCGCGGACACCGGACCCGCTCATCGCTTTTGCATGGACTACGCCCCCGGATGAAGCTCTTATCTGGGACCCACCAAGCTATTTAAGCAGCTGCAGCGGATCGGCCGGTCGCAGTCTGACGGAGTGCTTGCTCTTGCGCCAACATGCTACGTCTTAGGAAAAGGACATCGCTGTTCATTCTTCGGCTAAAACGGCGCCCTGGGCTTCTTGCTGTGTTGAGCTGGGAAGACTCGGATCACCTAGCCAACGCATGCGCGGACACC
>JAJIZL010009553.1:0-10914 GCA_023969395.1 Amblyomma maculatum | reverse complement strand
AGTCATTCCGAGCATGGCGTTGAGGCGAAGAGGGCCGATAGAAGGTAGCGGGTGGCTGCTGCTCCCACTGGGCACCATTTGTGAAGCGCGGTGCTCGTTGGACAGTGGGTCAGGTAATTGGACGACGTGGGCAAAAGCGGAAGATATGACCGCTGCCCCCACAGCCGTAAAATACGGGTGGCTGGCGGCTCTGGTAGTTTACTTCAGGATCCCTTGGAGGCCGAGGTGGGGCGACAGAAGCGTGACAAGAAGCACCACGAGGCACTTCATCCGGATGGGCTGGACGCTGCTTGAAATAAGGGTGCGAGGTTGGTTGCAGAGTCCGCTCCACGGCGTTGTTCTAAGATGGTTCGCTGTTTTTTTGTGCAGCCCATGGCGTGCGCTGTTCTCATGATGATACGGACCTCGATGTCGGGTGGTAAGGTACATCGAAATTTATACGTTGCCGCTGTATATCCAGCTCCTCGCGTATAATCCTCCTGACCATAAAAGCAATGTCTTCAGCCTCCGGAATGTCGATACCGGCAACAGTTCTCACGTTAGAAAGACGGCCAAATTTGGGCGCTGTCCGACGTGCCTTTAACGCCTCAAATGCCCTGCACTGCTTGATGACATCTGCTACTGTGGCAAGGGTGTCCCGCGAAATAAGGAAGTTGTACACATCCTCAGCAATCCCCTTGAGAAGTATACCTCGCCTTCTTCTGACATGCGCCGGTTTACAATGCGAAAAAGTTTCAATATCACCTCGATGTAACGTGTGCATGTCTCACTGAGCAGCTGGGCTCTCTGGGAAAGCTGATGCTGTGCGCGTTCCTTTTTCGCAAGGGTATCCCCAAAGGACTTTGTAATTTCCTCAACGAATCGGTCCCAGGTCGTCAGGATTTCTTCGTGGTTATCACGTCAGAGCCGTGCCAGTGAGGAAGAAAACAACATTTTACAGACGTGCGATCGAGTTCCAGTGGTTATACTTGCTGCAACTTTCGTAATGTCGGAGCCATTCCTTAACGTCATCTTCGGGCTCACCGTGGAACGTACGCGGCTCTCGCTGGTGGGGAAAGGTCGTCGTCTCTTCAGGTCGCTGTTCATGAGTCTGAGTCTTGCGGGTGGTAGCCATTGAAAGGTACTATTGAGGAGATAAAGGTGGTAAACCTGCTACACGACAGCTTTGACGAGGTACTAGCGGATCCAGAAGTTTGTACCCAGCGCCTCCACCAAATGTAACGGATGAAATGGTTTTATTACAGGTGAACGTCGTATGAAGGACGGACGCACACGGCTCAGAAACCCGGATCAGTCTGCGCGCGCCTCGCTTCCTCTGCTTCTTTTCCTTCTTGTGCTCCTGCTTCTCAGTGTGCCGCTACGCGATGTAGTAATATGTTTCTGGCTACAAAAATATTTTATGTTTTACAGGTACTTCATTGCGCGAGGAATTAAATCCAAAATTTTCACCGAACATTTGCGACGTTCATATGGTCGTCCAGTTTTGAGCCTATGCGGCGCGATAACTCACACTCTAGTTGCACGGCCGGCTTAACCACGGTTAAGGTTAACCGAGGTACTGATCTTAAATACGTTTAACTGCTAATCGTCGTTCGCTGCTGTTGCACATCTAGGCGCCGTTCTCGGTTACGGCAGCCATTGCACATTAGATACAACAACAGAAGCGAAGCGGTGATCGGCGAAACGAAGTTGTATTTGCAAATATCCTATTTATAAATTGTTCCCGGAGTGTTGTCCGACGCAGCGTCAATAGCGCGGGCAAACACCGCACGATGGCAGCACCTCCTCGACCTCGTCCCGCGCAACCGTACGCGAACGACACGGCGTATCGCTAGAGCCGATGTCGGAAATAAAGCGAGCCAAATTTTGTTGGTGTCTGGAACACTGAGCCGAATATCAAGAATGAGTCGCTCTTGAGAATCGATAACAGCGGTTAATTGCTGGTGAGAGCGATAACAGCGACACAAGCAAGTTTCTGCTCAAGCCAGCTACCGCCAGTGCATTGGGCTAAACCGCTCTGCTTGCACTCGCTCTGCGATTAATGCTTCGCCAAAGTTAACTATATCAAGCTTTTACTATTGGAAATTAGGATTCACAATAAGGTACTTTAATGAGTAGACCATTTACGAAAGCGTCGATCAGTTCAAAAGCGCCGATCGCCGTGGCTTCGAAGCGAAACAATTTATGCCGAGCGATGATTAGGGGGTCATGCACTGCGCCGTCGTTCGCCGCGCTAGCGCGCTCCACCGTCGCGGTAACACGAAGCTCGACCTGCGCACAGCATCCAGTGCTGCAAGCGTTGCTAACTTGTGCACTTACAGAATAAGTACGAACATATTTTCTTTTATGTTCCTCTCAGCGACAAGTCCCGCAAACGATTCTGCGCAGGACGGAGCTTGAGCACGCAGTCGATGCGCTGTCGGCCTTAACCGAAGACGTCGGATGGCACAGTAGGCAGCGACTATTCCATACGTCGGTCTTTAAACGTGATCATAGCCGCTCGTACACTTCGCGCAATGGGGCGCCGACAAGCAGCCTCCGTCAACAGACGCCGCAATAACCCCGGTTAATGACGCAAACCGAGGTCGCCAAGCTCGGTTTACGATAGCCGCGGTTGATGGTGTAACCTCGGTTTGTTTCACCGCCTAACCACGGTTTCGCGTAGCCGCGGTTACGCTAACCATGGTTAACTCTGCCCGTGTAACAGGGGTATAATTCAGACCTGTTTCTGCTGACGGACTAGGTGTGACACATCTCTATGTCAGAGAGTTAGTTGCTCATTTCTTCTTTTTCCTTGATAGCTCCTATACAATTACCAGTGCATCCCTGCAAACTAACCAAATGAGCCTTCTTCCAAACTTAGTGGCCTCTTCCAAATTTACCGATTAGCCCTTATTATTCGGTCTTACGAAAGAAGTTTGCGATTCAGTGCGTTTTCTGGCAGTTCGCTTCTCTTATGAGTAATTATTCTCTGTTTCACGGAAAAAGTTATGCATAGAATTGATATCTATGTTGTTCCCGCCTCCCTTATATCGTTCACTCTTTTCTAATTGTATTGGGCATCATGTGTTAGAAAGGGTACGCAAAATGCCGATCGCGCCTTCTACTAAAACGTTTTTCTTTAAACTTCATGCCGAAGTTTTGCCTTTTAAAGTGTGTCTTCGCAAAAAATATTTTCGTTTCTTCTCTTATACGTCGGCAGTGTGATACACCTGAAACCATCACTGCTTTATTGCCTGCAAAGATTCAATATTATTTTGGGCCGTTCTGCAAAGAACATTGAAGAAAGGCATTATTTTGAATTCTTACTGTGTACGTTACCTGATGGCCACCGAACATGACCACGAACCCTTTGACATGATTTTCCTCCTTGGACTGCACAGCCTGTGGAAAACCCTATGTTGGATCGGAATGCTGATCCTCTCGTCTTCCTTGCTACTCATTTCGGCCATATGGTGCATCAGTTTAGAGACACTATCAACCGGATTGGCTGCCATTGTTGATGTGTTGTCTTTCTTTGACACCGTTTTAGTGCAGTTGTGCTAAGTCGTATTTTAGTTGTGTGAAGTTGTGTTGTATGTTTCAATTGGACTTTACGCCTACAGGCTCATTGCTTTGTAAATAACGTATATAGCTCTATGCTGAATTTAAAGGCATGTAATAATGTAATGTAAAGGCGTGGTACGGCGGCAAAGAACTCGGTTGGGGGCCCAAGGGATGGAGGGTCAATTCCCGGATAGATACTAATTTTTTTAATGAGGAGGGGTCGCCCACCTCTTAAACGTTGCTAAGCAACGCCGGTAGAGCTTGGTGAGGTGGCTGCGCATTTGGCTGTCGCTGTGACGTCACGGCATACGCGAAGCTCCGTTCGCACCCTCGTAGTGAAGCTTTTCGCTTCAAACACCTGCGTCTCTCCTAGTAACGTCATTCGGCGAGTTCGCGCATGTGCAGCTGTGGCTAAAAGTGATCACATGCACGCCAGACCCGGTGTTGACTACCCAAGTGAAGCTTTTCGCTTCAAAATGAACGGGCCTGCTACTGCTAGCTGAGCCATCTCCGCTGCCTCGTGCGGAAAGAAGAGAGAAAGTAGAGAAGAAAGAAAAAGAAGAGGGAGAGAAAGACGCCCGCCGCAACACCCGTCGTCACCACCTAAGCGGTGCAATGACGGCCTGCAACAGATAAAAATCCGATGGTAGGCTAGCCCCCAGCACCATACCAATCCCAGCCCCGTAGGGCCACGAACAACCACCCTTTACCACCTCCCCTCCCCCCTGCTTACTATAGTTACAAATTTAATTAAGGTGAAAGTCTTTAATGGCTCATCGTTGTCGTCAGCAAAAGTGTCACGCATTTGCGGCGGCTCTGATACTTGAAAAATACATTAAAGAGCACTGCAGAATCTGCATTGGAGTAATGCGAAAGCACGGATGCTGCTGTTGGTTGCTTCGGGTTGCTTCTAGTGGCTTACTTCACTTCTTGTTTGCTCATTGTGGTGTTTGGTATATTCAGAATTGCGCGTTTTGGCTCTACTTCTGGTTGCGTGACTTCACATAATACACCTCACGTTAATTTACTTCTTGTTTGCCCATTTTAGTTTTCTGTACTTTCAAATTGCGCGCCAATCCCTTCCTGTGCCCTTTATTTCGGTTCTACTTCCAGTTGCGTGACATCACCTCCTTGATGTCATATTCACTGCGGCACTCCTTTCCTTCTTCCCGCTTTCACTCCTACTTTCCTTCCTTTCCTTATGCGCGGTAAAGGTGTCCACAGAACAAGTGTGGCAGATACTGCGCCTTCCCTTTCCTGTGAACTAGTTATTTTAAATAATTACCAAATGAACTTATTGGCCTAATCATTCTATTGCGAACGCAATACTACGCCAGAATTCGAGAATTCAGCGTAGCGTGGTCTGGTAGTTACGCTTTACACCACGTGACTACTGACGTCATACCAGCGCGAGAGCTGGGCTATCAAGTCGGTGGTGGTGGTGCTCTTTTATTGCGCCCAAAAACAGGGGAGGAAGAGGAAAAACTTTATTCTGCGAAGCATTCGAGGCACGCAGGCCTGCTGGGTCCCACACCAGTCAAAGGACCGGTTGCGCTGGCTTAGAGGAGGTCGGCGGGGATCCCTTGGGATGCCGCGGCCTGCACCGCGCTGGATAATCCAGCGTTGGTCTGCTGGCTCGGAAGTACGCAGGAGAGACTCCGACGTCTCTGGGGTGTTTGAGTTGTCTCTGTTGTAGTGTGTACAAGTCCACGCCATGTGTACAAGAGTGGCCGGAGTTAAGCAGTGTTTACACATGTGGGCTATCAGTTCCGGAAAGATCCTTCTGTATAAGATGGGGTGTGGGAAGCTGCCAGTTTGTAGTTTGTGCCATTGGACCGCTGTCATTGTGCCATTAGATCGCGGTGTGCGGGAGGATATGTGCATCTTTGGAGTCGGTAGTGCTGGAGTATGTCCGTGTAAGTGGTGAGTAGACAAGCGCGCGAGATATTAGTGTCAGCGGAAGCAGGGCGGCTGATCATACCATCGACTCGGCAGCTAAGATCTCGAGCGAGAGTGTGCGTCTTGGCGCGTTTTGAGCGACTCGTGGGCAGGAGCCCAAAGAAATAAGCGAGATGTGGAACAGGGTGCTGTAGAACGTAGAATGTGTAACACCTGGCAAGAGATACGGCCAGCATCGTAGTTGCGAATAGCCTGTTGAGAATCACTGATGACGACTTTGGTATTAGGGTCGGCTAGCGCTAGCGCAATGGCAACTTCCTCAGCTGCGGTGGCTGTTTCTGCATTGCGAATGCTGCAGGCTGTGTACCAGTTGCGATGAGCTACCGCCACCATCGCTGGCCTCGATGGATGGCAAGAGGCGTCCGTATACGTGACGTCCGGACTTCTGCTGAATTGTTTCTCGAATTTACGAGCCCGGTCGCCCCCCGTCTCATGGTGTGGTGTTCCGGGTGTATCTGGGAATGGGAGGGATGCGGAGATTTAGGCGATATTCGGGTGTAAGTTTAGGATAACTTGGGGCCGATCTCGGCGGGGAGATCCCAATAACTTGCTGCAGTATCGCTCTGCTAGCGTGTGTGAATGAGAGCCGTTCATACTGGGTGGTGAGGGTTGTTTCGATCAGTTTGCTCACGGTATTTGATATTCATAGATCCATGCGCTTTGGTTAGCTGAGGACATGGGAAGACCTAGGGCGGTCTTTTATGCTTTTCGAAGTGACACCTCTAGCCGTTCGCTTTCGGCATGAGTGAGACGTAAGTAAGGCCCAGAGTAGGTGATGCGGGAGCAGTTGAAAGCTTGAACGAGGCGCAGGTGGTTGGACTCTCGCATGCCATGATGCTTGTTGGAGATTCGCTTAAGGAGGCGTCCGATCTGTACCATCGGCTGGTCGATGCGTTGGAGCATGATGTTGTTGCTGCCTTTAGCCTGCAGGTGCAAGCCCAAGATCCTGATGTTATCTATTCGAGGAATCGGGTTTCCTTGCACCTGGATGTTGATGTCAGGAAGTAGTTTTGGAGGGCATCGCCCCGAGGAAGGGATGATATACTCGAACTTTGTCGTGGACTAGGTGAGGCCAACTGTACTTAGATAATCTCCGATTCATTCGATGGCGGTCTGTAAAGTCTCTTCAGTCTGGCCGTCACTTGACAGACCGCTCCGAGCGTTCCGGTCATGGTGGTCATGTTGCAGAATGCGTAGCGTCTGCTTCGAGGTTACATCATTTGCGCGTTCGCGTGACTCTTGCACGTTGTGCCACAGTAATCAAGTCCGTTTGCCCTGTGGTTTGAGAATGACGTTATACCAATAGACAACTGCAGTCCGTTAGGAACGCTCAGGCTAGAGCGACTACAATTTCTGCGGTCATGCTTGTGTTCAGGGGCTTCACCGTTGCCGCCCGTGAGCGTCGCTGACATAACCATGACCATTCTGTCGGCACTTGAGCTCAGGAACGCTGTTGATGTCTTGTGAACGCCAGTGATTCAACCATCAAAGGCATTTGTGACACCATGACGACAGAGGCAGCCATGATAGACCTGCAAAGAGCAACTGGATGAGTTATTCTGGCGCCTGCGAGACACATGCCGCGACGGTAGACAATGGGTACAAGTTCAAAGCAGCAGAGAACGTCGCGGCCAGGAACGTGGCTGCCTGCCAGCTGATCAGGGTTTGCGTCGTTATCGAAAGTACCGCTATCTCCCCGACCTCGAGTCATCTGATTAGTGAAAACACTGGAACATGATGTTGCCAACTTTTCCGGTTCCGTCATGGTAACACACTATTCCGGCGTTTCGACCAATCACATGACTGGAGGTCTCGTGAGATAGCGACACTTCAATAACGACGCGAACTCGGAATACGGGCCCAGGCATTGACTTGTCGAAACCGTCGCGCCAGAAGTGCTACCACCGCCTGTAAAACAGCGGAACGATCCACTTGGCCTCGACAAGCCCATTAGTGACTCAGGTTCGGGATTGTCTGCCGATGAAACTGCCATACTTGATCCCGGAAAATAAAACGCAAGTTTCCAGAACTGGTTGTTGCAGAGTGCAGTCATGCTGAAGTTGACGCTAGAATGATAGCGAAGGAGCCGGCTGAAGTGACATGCCAGTGCCTTGTGCCTCTAGTAATAGAAACTTTGCATGAAACCATAGATGCCCTGTGCAACAAACGTACACCTCTGCTTATAACCAACTGGAATGGTGGTGAATCAATTTCTTGAGCATGTGTCAGTGCTGTAACTATTGACAATAATATTATCCGCATCACTGGACTGTAGCGTGACCTTGTTGGAGCTGCAGCTGAGGCAAAGAAAGAACACTTTCCTATGAAGTTGAACATTTAAAATGAAATTAGCAACTGCCTTCAAATCTGCTATGAGAGATCTTCGCACTACTTTGAAGCGAACCAAGCTGTCTATTGCAATCAATGCACCTGGGCTGCATGCCAAAATTTAGCAAGAGAGGGATTCTGTGTACCCTTCTCCTAATGACGGGGCTCTACTTACTGCATCTCTGTGTAGTAGCGACAGAGCACTTGGACTACGCGGGGAAGAAAATAGATGTGCTGTTGAGGGTGGCGGTGATCCTTATGTAAAACAGATGAACATTTCAGCCAACACATATGACACACAAAGAGCGGAGAGGATGCCCTCACTTCAGAACCAAGGTTCTGACAGTATTTTCGAGCCAAGTATGCAGTCTGTTGACCATGCGACAAGTGAGAAATGCTTCAAAATGATGCTGCCTGTTAAGGAGGCAATAAAAACGACAGACACCAAAGCGTTGAACCGTGCTCCATAGCCCAAGACTATGAGAACGGTCCAGTGCATATATACTATGGCACATCACGAAGTGAAACAAAGCAGTGCAAGAAATGTGGTAGCTCGGAAGAGAATTCAAGCTTTGACAACACTAAAGGACCTTCTTCAGCCACATCTACACTGAAATATGCGCACACTTCGATAGCAATGAGTGCTTTCATGTGCAGCCCGATGTAAAGACACAGGATTACTCTGTTGCAGCTTTTCCAGTTCTAGATAATAAGACTACTGGGAGCTCACATTTTGCAAGCAACTTTGATCAGTACAGCCTAGCATCTTGTTCAGCCAACCAGGCAGTGATTTTTGCTTCACAGCCCGACGCCATGAAAAACATGCCAGAACAGATTCGCCTCATGACGTTCTCAACTGAAGATATTGCTAGGAACAGCATGTTTTCAAGGTTCTCAAGCCACTCTGATCAATACAGTCAGGCTCGTCCTCCTTGTGTGGCGTACACCCCTAACGCAAGGTCTGCACTAGAAATTTTCTCATCCAATGTGGCCCGTTGATTTCCTGCAGATATATGGACCCGAAATTTGCTAGTGTGATGTTGAATGAACATCGCATTTGAGAGCAAGGCGAAGAGCGAATCAGAAGCAATTTTCATTTTTTAAAAGTGGCCAAATTCAATAGCAATAAATGTGTTCTGTCGCTTTGATCTCAAGGCTTCATTGTTTCGCTGTTACTAACACATTTTAAAATGCTGCCAATTGCTGCTCTTGCGGTTGATTTCCACAAAAGAAACCTCCCATCTTTTGCTTTTAAGGTGAATGGTTAAAGGCTGGCAACCTGCGGCTAAGAAATGCGGACTGCGCAAGTTTTATCTCATTGGGCCGGACATTTTTCAGCAGAATTCGGTTTCCGTGGTACCAATGTTCGTCGCAACACGCCGTGATACTGTGGATATCGAATTTGTAACTGGGTGCAACAGCTTAGTTCTTATTATGGCTCTTGTGCGGACTACCTGCGATAGGCTAGCATCCGTTAGGCCAAGCGCGGCTGCGGCCGAGGAGACCAGCCAGGAGGCCCCTTCACCACCGGTCTACCGCCGCTTTTGTGGGCCCAACATGTTGATTCACATGGCCGTTGAAGGCACGGACCTCAATCCAGAAGACAATGACAGCACCTGGGTAAAAACACTCGCACGGGATTTGAAACACGTTCCTCTTGCAAAAAGCTGGCGAACGCTTCTCAAAGATTGCAAGAACAAGATGGTGCAACACGGCGTTCCAGGCGGGGAAGCCTAAAGCAAAATGGCAGATTTGGCCGCTATGGCTCTAAAAAGTGACTAGGAGGAATATGGCTGAACGTCTATCGCTATGAATCTTTAGAGGTTTCATGAAAAAGGCATCAAGATGATTATTAGGCTATATTAAACGCACGTCGGGCCTGCTGCTCAGATAGGCACTTGCCAAGGCTGAGGGAATCAACTGGTCAAAGCAGGACTCATGGTGTATGGAAGAAAGGCAAAGTACGGTGCTCTTCCATTCCTTGGTCTTTAGTCAAGGCGTGACGGTAGATGTAATCTGCTGCTTTAAACACGATGACAAGGAGCATGAAGTGGTGGTAAATCTGATCGCACTGGAGGATTGCGACCGAGGAGTCGTCCACAGGATCTGTGATGCATTCAAGGAAGAACAGTTGTTCAAAGCACTGAGAAAGGATCGGCAGAATTCAATGGTCGCTGCGGTGCGGCGGATGGTGAAGACTTGCACTAATATTGTCACGTCTCTGGAACCTGAAGTCCCAGGATTTATCAGACTGAAGGCATGCTTATGCCCTGCCGGTTGTTCAAAAAGATATATGAAGTTTGCTTCAGATGTGGAGAACTTGGTTATCGCTCCGATGCAATAGTGAAAAATCGATGTTCCGTGGGCCTTGGGTGGCATCACCGCCCGAAGATAATTAATTCGCTCCCAAATATCGCCTATGTGTAAAGGGCCATCTAAAGGAAGACAAACACAGCAAAGAACTCTTTTGTACGCTATACGATATCAAGAACAGAAAATAGAAAGCAAAACTAGCCCGCGAGGAGGTAGCCAAAAAAAAAGAAGGAGGAGGCCAAGAAGCAGCAGCAGGTCCACCTTAGTCGTCGCGATGGGCGTAGTGAATCGCACAACCGGTCCAAGAGGCATACAAGAACCCGTTCACTTTTATTTCCGCGACTGCAGCCGCCGCTGTCCAAGACGATGATGGAGGGCTCTCGAACACAAGCTGCAGCCGCAGCAGCCGTAGTAACAGCAGCAGAAGCCGCCTCAGTCACAGTAAAAAATGGTGAGTAGTAACTGTAAGAACTCAGATGAAATTCACTATAAAAACAAAATAAGTTGTTACAAGCGAATGTTACGGCACGGCATGAACAGATCAGGGAGATAGGCAAGGCTTCGCAGCCAATGGAGACCAAAATGCTGGTGGCGGAGGTGCCGCTGAAGGATCAAGAAAAGGTCCATAGGAACAATCCTCCTGCAGCAACAACAACAACAAAAAAAAGAGCTTCCAAGCCGGATCTCTAAACCCGCCTCCAAGGATTGAAAAGATGATTCAATAAGAAGACAGTTGACAACAAAATGCTCCAACAACGTCATGCGTGA
>JAJIZL010009550.1:0-10926 GCA_023969395.1 Amblyomma maculatum | reverse complement strand
AGTCATTCCGAGCATGGCGTTGAGGCGAAGAGGGCCGATAGAAGGTAGCGGGTGGCTGCTGCTCCCACTGGGCACCATTTGTGAAGCGCGGTGCTCGTTGGACAGTGGGTCAGGTAATTGGACGACGTGGGCAAAAGCGGAAGATATGACCGCTGCCCCCACAGCCGTAAAATACGGGTGGCTGGCGGCTCTGGTAGTTTACTTCAGGATCCCTTGGAGGCCGAGGTTGGGCGACAGAAGCGTGACAAGGAGCACCACGAGGCACTTCATCCGGATGGGCTGGACGCTGCTTGAAATAAGGGTGCGAGGTTGGTTGCAGAGTCCGCTCCACGCCGTTGTTCTAAGATGGTTCGCTGTTTTTTTTGTGCAGCCCATGGCGTGCGCTGTTCCCATGATGATACGGACCTCGATGTCGGGTCGTAAGGTACATCGAAATTTATACGTTGCCGCTGTATATCCAGCTCCTCGCGTATAATCCTCCTGACCATAAAAGCAATGTCTTCAGCCTCCGGAATGTCGATACCGGCAACAGTTGTCACGTTAGAAAGACGGCCAAATTTGGGCGCTGTCCGACGTGCCTTTAACGCCTCAAATGCCCTGCACTGCTTGATGACATCTGCTACTGTGTCAAGGGTGTCCCGCGAAATAAGGAAGTTGTACACATCCTCAGCAATCCCCTTGAGAAGTATACCTCGCCTTCTTCTGACATGTGCCGGTTTACAATGCGAAAAAGTTTCAATATCACCTGGATGTAACGTGTGCATGTCTCACTGGGCAGCTGGGCTCTCTGGGAAAGCTGATGCTCTGCGCGTTCCTTTTTCGCAAGGGTATCCCCAAAGGACTTTGTAATTTCTTCAACGAATCGGTCTCAGGTCGTCAGGATTTCTTCGTGGTTATCACGTCAGAGCCGTGCCAGTGAGGAAGAAAACAACATTTTACAGACGTGCGATTGAGTTCCAGTGGTTGTACTTGCTGTATCTTTCGTAATGTCGGAGCCATTCCTTAACGTCATCTTCGGGCTCACCGTGGAACGTACGCGGCTCTCGCTGGTGGGGAAAGGTCGTCGTCTCTTTAGGTCGCTGTTCATGAGTCTGAGTCTTGCGGGTGGTAGCCATTGAAAGGTACTATTGAGGAGATAAAGGTGGTAAACCTGCTACACGACAGCTTTGACGAGGTACTAGCGGATCCAGAAGTTTGCACCCAGCGCCTCCACCAAATGTAACGGATGAAATGGTTTTATTACAAGTGAACGTCGTATGAAGGACGGATGCACACGACTCAGAAACCCGGATCAGTCTGCGCGCGCCTCGCTTCCTCTGCTTCTTTTTCTTCTTCTGCTCCTGCTTCTCAGTGTGCCGCTACGCGATGTAGCAATATGTTTCTGGCTACAAAAATATTTTATGTTTTACAGGTACTTCATTGCGCGAGGAATTAAATCCAAAATTTTCACCGAACATTTGCGACGTTCATATGGTCGTCCAGTTTTGAGCCTATGCGGCGCGATAACTCACACTCTAGTTGCACGGCCGGCTTAACCACGGTTAAGGTTAACCGAGGTACTGATCTTAAATACGTTTAACTGCTAATCGCCGTTCGCTGCTGTTGCACATCTAGGCGCCGTTCTCGGTTACGGCAGCCATTGCACATTAGGTACAACAACCGAAGCGAAGCGGTGATCGGCGAAACGAAGTTGTATTTGCAAATATCCTATTTATAAATTGTTCCCGGAGTGTTGTCCGACGCAGCGTCAATATCGCGGGCAAACACCGCACGATGGCAGCACCTCCTCGACCTCGTCCCGCGCATCCGTACGCGAACGACACGGCGTATCGCTAGAGCCGATGTCGGAAATAAAGCGAGCCAAATTTTGTTGGTGTCTGGAACACTGAGCCGAATATCAAGAATGAGTCGCTCTTGAGAATCGATAACAGCGGTTAATTGCTGGTGAGAGCGATAACAGCGACACAAGCAAGTTTCTGCTCAAGCCAGCTACCGCCAGTGCATTGGGCTAAACCGCTCTGCTTGCACTCGCTCTGCGATTAATGCTTCGCCAAAGTTAACTATATCAAGCTTTTACTATTGGAAATTAGGATTCATAATAAGGTACTTTAATGAGTAGACCATTTACGAAAGCGTCGATCAGTTCAAAAGCGCCGACCTCCGTGGCTTCGAAGCGAAACAATTTATGCCGAGCGATGATTAGGGGGTCATGCACTGCGCCGTCGTTCGCCGCGCTAGCGCGCTCCACCGTCGCGGTAACACGAAGCTCGACCTGCGCACAGCATCTAGTGCTGCAAGCGTTGCGAACTTGTGCACTTACAGAATAAGTACGTACATATTTTCTTTTATGTTCCTCTCAGCGACAAGTCCCGCAAACGATTCTGCGCAGGACGGAGCTTGAGCACGCAGTCGATGCGCTGTCGGCCTTAACCGAAGACGTCGGATCGCACAGTAGGCAGCGACTATTCCATACGTCGGTCTTTAAACGTGATCATAGCCGCTCGTACACTTCGCGCAATGGGGCGCCGACAAGCAGCCTCCGTCAACAGACGCCGCAATAACCCCGGTTAATGACGCAAACCGAGGTCGCCAAGCTCGGTTTATGATAGCCGCGGTTGATGGTGTAACCTCGGTTTGTTTCACCGCCTAACCACGGTTTCGCGTAGCCGCGGTTACGCTAACCACGGTTAACTCTGCCCGTGTAACAGGGGTATAATTCAGGCCTGTTTCTGCTGGCGGACTAGGTGTGACACATCTCTATGTCAGAGAGTTAGTTGCTCATTTCTTCTTTTTCCTTGATAGCTCCTATACAATTACCAGTGCATCCCTGCAAACTAACCAAATGAGCCTTCTTCCAAACTTAGTGGCCTCTTCCAAATTTACCGATTAGCCCTTATTATTCGGTCTTACGAAAGAAGTTTGCGATTCAGTGCGTTTTCTGGCAGTTCGCTTCTCTTATAAGTACTTATTCTCTGTTTCACGGAAAAAGTTATGCATAGAATTGATATCTATGTTGTTCCCGCCTCCCTTATATCGTCCACTTTTTTCTAATTGTATTGGGCATCATGTGTTAGAAAGGGTACGCAAAATGCCGATTGCGCCTTCTACTAAAACGTTTTTCTTTAAACTTCATGCCGAAGTTTTGCCTTTTAAAGTGTGTCTTCACAAAAAATATTTTCGTTTCTTCTCTATACGTCGGCGGTGTGACACACCTGAAACCATCACTGTTTTATTGCCTGCAAAGATTCAATATTATTTCGGGCCGTTCTGCAAAGAACATTGAAAAAAGGCATTATTTTGAATTCCTACAGTGTACGTTACCTGATGGCCACCGAACATGACCACGAACCCTTTGACATGATTTTCCTCCTTGGACTGAACAGCCTGTGGAAAACCCTATGTTGGATCGGAATGCTGAGCCTCTCGTCTTCCTTGCTACTCATTTCGGCCATATGGTGCATCAGTTTAGAGACACTATCAACCGGATTGGCTGCCATTGTTGATGTGTTGTCTTTCTTTGACACCGATTTAGTGCAGTTGTGCTAAGTCGTATTTTAGTTGTGTGAAGTTGTGTTGTATGTTTCAATTGGACTTTACGCCTACAGGCTCATTGCTTTGTAAATAACGTATATAGCTCTATGCTGAATTTAAAGGCATGTAATAATGTAATGTAAAGGCGCGGTACGGCGGCAAAGAACTCGGTTGGGGGCCCAAGGGATGGAGGGTCAATTCCCGGATAGATACTAATTTTTTTATGAGGAGGGGTCGCCCACCTCTTAAACGTTGCTATGCAACGCCGGTAGAGCTTGGTGAGGTGGCTGCGCATTTGGCTGTCGCTGTGACGTCACGGCATACGCGAAGCTCCGTTCGCACCCTCGTAGTGAAGCTTTTCGCTTCAAACACCTGCGTCTCTCCTAGTAACGTCATTCGGCGAGTTCGCGCATGTGCAGCTGTGGCTAAATGTGATCACACGCACGCCAGACCCGGTGTTGACTACCCAAGTGAAGCTTTTCGCTTCAAAATGAACGGGCCTGCTTCTGCTAGCTAAGCCATCTCCGCTGCCTCGTGCGGAAAGAAGAGAGAAAGTAGAGAAGAAAGAAAAAGAAGAGGGAGAGAAAGACGCCTGCCGCAAGACCCGTCTTCACCACCTAAGCGGTGCAATGACGGCCTGCAACAGATAAAAATCCCATGGTAGGCTAGCCCCCAACACCATACCATTCCCAGCCCCGTAGGGCCACGAACAACCACCCTTTACCACCTCCCCTCCCCCCTGCTGTATTTACGCCTCCTAGACTCTACTATAGTTACAAATTTAATTAAGGCGAAAGTCTTTTGTGGCTCATCGTTGTCGTCAGCAAAAGTGTCACGCATTTGCGGCGGCTCTGATACTTGAAAAATACATTAAAGAGCACTGCAGAATCTGCATTGGAGTAATGCGAAAGCACGGATGCTGCTGTTGGTTGCTTCGGGTTGCTTCTAGTGGCTTACTTCACTTCTTGTTTGCTCATTGTGGTGTTTGGTATATTCAGAATTGCGAGTTGTGGCTCTACTTCTGGTTGCGTGACTTCACATATTACACCTCACGTTAATTTACTTCTTGTTTGCCCATTTTAGTTTTCTGTACTTTCAAATTGCGCGCCAATCCCTTCCTGTGCCCTTTATTTCGGTACTACTTCCAGTTGCGTGACATCACCTCCTTGACGTCATATTCATTACGGCACTCCTTTCCTTCTTCCCGCTTTCACTCCTACTTTCCTTCCTTTCCTTATGCGCGGTAAAGGTGTCCAGAGAACAAGTGTGGCAGATACTGCGCCTTCCCTTTCCTGTGAACTAGTTATTTTAAATAATTACCAAATGAACTTATTGGCCTAATCATTCTATTGCGAACGCAATACTACGCCAGAATTCAAGAATTCAGCGTAGCGTGGTCTGGTAGTTACGCTTTACACCACGTGACTACTGACGTCATACCAGCGCGAGAGCTGGGCTATCAAGTCGGTGGTGGTGGTGAACTCTTTTATTGCGCCCAAAAACAGGGGAGGAAGAGGAAAAACTTTATTCTGCGAAGCATTCGAGGCACGCAGGCCTGCTGGGTCCCACACCAGTCAAAGGACTGGTTGCGCTGGCTTAGAGGAGGTCGGCGGGGATCCCTTGGGATGCCGCGGCCTGCACCGCGCTGGATAATCCAGCGTTGGTCTGCTGGCTCGGAAGTACGCAGGAGAGACTCCGACGTCTCAGGTGTGTTTGAGTTGTCTCTGTTGTAGTGTGTACAAGTCCACGCCATGTGTATAAGAGTGGCCGGAGTTAAGCAGTGTTTACACATGGGGGCTATCTGTTCCGGAAAGATCCTTCTGTATAAGATGGGGTGTGGGAAGCTGCCAGTTTGTAGTTTGTGCCATTGGACCGCTGTCATTGTGCCATTAGATCGCGGTGTGCGGGAGGATATGTGCATCTTTGGAGTCGGTAGTGCTGGAGTATGTCCGTGTATGTGGTGAGTAGACAAGCGCGCGAGATATTAGTGTCAGCGGAAGCAGGGCGGCTGATCATACCATCGACTCGGCAGCTAAGATCTCGAGCGAGAGTGTGCGTCTTGGCGCTTTTTGAGCGGCTCGTGGGCAGGAGCCCAAAGAAATAAGCGAGATGTGGAACAGGGTGCTGTAGAACGTAGAATGTGTAACACCTGGCAAGAGATACGGCCAGCATCGTAGTTGCGAATAGCCTGTTGAGAACCACGGATGACGACTTTGGTATTAGGGTCGGCTAGCGCTAGCGCAATGGCAACCTCCTCAGCTGCGGTGGCTGTTTCTGCATTGCGAATGCTGCAGGCTGTGTACCAGTTGCGATGAGCTACCGCCACCATCGCTGGCCTCGATGGATGGCAAGAGGCGTCCGTATACGTGACATCCGGACTTCTGCTGAATTGTTTCTCGAATTTACGAGCCCGGTCGCCCCCGTCTCATGGCGTGGTGTTCCGGGTGTATCAGGGAATGGGAGGGATGCGGAGATTTAGGCGATATTCGGGTGTAAGTTCAGGATAACTTGGGGCCGATCTCGGCGGGGAGATCCCAATAACTTGCTGCAGTACCGCTCTGCTAGCGTGTGTGAATGAGAGCCGTTCATACTGGGTGGTGAGGGTTGCTTCGATCAGTTTGCTCACGGTATTGGATATTCATAGATCCATGCGCTTTGGTTAGCTGTGGACATGGGAAGACCTAGGGCAGTCTTTTATGCTTTTCGAAGTGACACCTCTAGCCGTTCGCTTTCGGCATGAGTGAGACGTAAGTAAGGTCCAGAGTAGGTGATGCGGGAGCAGTTGAAAGCTTTAACGAGGCGCAGGTGGTTGGACTCTCGCATGCCATGATGCTTGTTGGAGATTCGCTTAAGGAGGCGTCCGATCTGTACCATCGGCTGGTCGATGCGTTGGAGCATGATGTTGTTGCTGCCTTTAGCCTGCAGGTGCAAGCCCAAGATCCTGATGTTATCTATTCGAGGAATCGGGTTTCCTTGCACCTGGATGTTGATGTCAGGAAGTAGTTTTAGAGGGCATCGCCCCGAGGAAGGGATGATATACTCGAACTTTGTCGTCGACTAGGTGAGGCCAACTCTACTTAGATAATCTCCGATTCGTTCGATGGCGGTCTGTAAAGTCTCTTCAGTCTGGCCGTCACTTGACAGACCGCTCCGAGCATTCCGGTCATGGTGGTCATGTTGCAGAATGCGTAGCGTCTGCTTCGAGGTTACATCATTTGCGCGTTCGCGTGACTCTTGCACGTTGTGCCACAGTAATCAAGTCCGTTTGCCCTGTGGTTTGAGAATGACGTTATACCAATAGACAACTGCAGTCCGTTAGGAACGCTCAGGCTAGAGCGACTACAATTTCTGCGGTCATGCTTGTGTTCAGGCGCTTCACCGTTGCCGCCCGTGAGCGTCGCTGACATAACCATGACCATTCTGTCGGCACTTGAGCTCAGGAACGCTGTTGATGTCTTGTGAACGCCAGTGATTCAACCATCAAAGGCATTTGTGACACCATGACGACAGAGGCAGCCATGCTGGACCTGCAAAGAGCAACTGGATGAGTTATTCTGGCGCCTGCGAGACACATGCCGCGACGGTAGACAATGGGTACAAGTTCAAAGCAGCAGAGAACGTCGCGGCCAGGAACGTGGCTGCCTGCCAGCTGATCAGGGTTTGCGTCGTTATCGAAAGTACCGCTATCTCCCCGACCTCGAGTCATCTGATTAGTGAAAACACTGGAACATGATGTTGCCAACTTTTCCGGTTCCGTCATGGTAACACACTATTCCGGCGTTTCGACCAATCACATGACTGGAGGTCTCGTGAGATAGCGACACTTCAATAACGACACGAACTCGGAATACGGGCCCAGGCATTGACTTGTCGAAACCGTCGCGCCAGAAGTGCTACCACCGCCTGTAAAAAAGCGGAACGATCCACTTGGCCTCGACAAGCCCATTAGTGACTAAGTTCGGGATTGTCTGCCGATGAAACTGCCATACTTGATCCCGGAAAATAAAACGCAAGTTTCCAGAACTGGTTGTTGCAGAGGGCAGTCATGCTGAAGTTGACGCTAGAATGATAGCGAAGGAGCCGGCTGATGTGACATGCCAGTGCCTTGTGCCTCTAGTACTAGAAACTTTGCATGAAACCATAGATGCCCTGTGCAACAAACGTACACCTCTGCTTATAACACAACTGGAATGGTGGTGAATCAATTTCTTGAGCATGTGTCAGTGCTGTAACTATTGACAATAATATTATCCGCATTACTGGACTGTAGCGTAACCTTGTTGGAGCTGCAGCTGAGGCAAATAAAGAACATTTTCCCAGGAAGTTGAACATTTGTAATGAAATTAGCAACTGCCTTCAAATCTGCTATGAGAGATCTTTGCACTACTTTGAAGCGAACCAAGCTGTCCATTGCAATCAATGCACCTGGGCTGCATGCCAAAATTTAGCAAGAGAGGGATTCTGTGTACCCTTCTCCTAATGACGGGGCTCTACTTACTGTATCTCTGTGTAGTAGCGACAGAGCACTTGGACTACGCGGGGAAGAAAATAGATGTGCTGTTGAGGGTGGCGGTGATCCTTATGTAAAACAGATGAACATTTCAGCCAACACATATGACACACAAAGAGCGGAGAGGATGCCCTCACTTCAGAACCAAGGTTCTGACAGTATTTCCGAGCCAAGTATGCAGTCTGTTGACCATGCGACAAGTGAGAAATGCTTCAAAATGATGCTGCCTGTTAAGGAGGCAATAAAAAGGACAGACACCAAAGCGTTGAACCGTGCTCCATAGCCCAAGACTATGAGAACGGTCCAGTGCATATATACTATGGCACTGAAACAAAGCAGTGCAAGAAATGTGGTAGCTCGGAAGAGAATTCAAGCTTTGACAACACTAAAGGGCCTTCTTCAGCCACCTCTACACTGAAATATGCGCACACTTCAATAGCAATGAGTGCTTTCATGCACAGCCTGATGTAAAGACACAGGATTACTCTGTTGCAGCTTTTCCAGTTCTAGATAATAAGACTACTGGGAGCTCACATTTTGCAAGCAACTTTGATCAGTACAGCCTAGCATCTTGTTCAGCCAACCAGGCAGTGATTTTTGCTTCACAGCCCGACGCCATGAAAAACATGCCAGAACAGATTCGCCTCATGATGTTCTCAACTGAAGATATTGCTAGGAACAGCATGTTTTCAAGGTTCTCAAGCCACTCTGATCAATACAGTCAGGTTCGTCCTCCTTGTGTGGCGTACACCCCTAACGCAAGGTCTGCACTAGAGATTTTCTCATCCAATGTGGCCCGTTGATTTTCTGCAGATATATGGACCCGAAATTTGCTAGTGTGATGTTGAATGAACATCGCATTTGAGGGCAAGGCGAAGAGCGAATCAGAAGCCATTTTCATTTTTTAAAAGTGGCCAAATTCAATAGCAATAAATGTGTTCTGTCGCTTTGATCTCAAGGCTTCATTGTTTCGCTGTTACTAACACATTTTAAAATGCTGCCAATTGCTGCTCTTGCGGTTGATTTCCACAAAAGAAACCTCCCATCGTTTGGTTTTAAGGTGAATGGTTAAAGGCTGGCAACCTGCGGCTAAGAAATGCAGACTGCGCAAGTTTTATCTCATTGGGCCGGACATTTTTCAGCAGAATTCGGTTTCTGTGGTACCAATGTTCGTCGCAACACGCCGTGATACTGTGGATATCGAATTTGTAACTGGGTGCAACAGCTTAGTTCTTATTATGGCTCTTGTGCGGACTACCTGCGATAGGCTAGCATCCGTTAGGCCAAGCGCGGCTGCGGCCGAGGAGACCAGCCAGGAGGCCCCTTCACCACCGGTCTACCGCCGCTTTGTGGACCCAACATGTTGATTCACGTGGCCGTTGAAGGCACGGACCTCAATCCAGAAGACAATGACAGCACCTGGGCAAAAACACTCGCACGGGATTTGAAACACGTTCCTCTTGCAAAACGCTGGCGAACGCTTCTCAAAGATTGCAAGAACAAGATGGTGCAACACGGCGTTCCAGGCGGGGAAGCCTAAAGCAAAATGGCAGATTTGGCCGCTATGGCTCTAAAAAGTGACTAGGAGGAATATGGCTGAACGTCTATCGCTATGAATCTTTAGAGGTTTCATGAAAAAGGCATCAAGATGATTATTAGGCCATATTAAACGCACGTCGGGCCTGCTGCTCAGATAGGCACTTGCCAAGGCTGAGGGAATCAACTGGTCAAAGCAGGACTCATGGTGTATGAAAGGAAGGCAAAGTACGGTGCTCTTCCATTCCTTGGTCTTTAGTCAAGGCGTGACGGTAGATGTAATCTGCTGCTTTAAACACGATGACAAGGAGCACGAAGTGGTGGTAAATCTGATCGCACTGGAGGATTGCGACCGAGGAGTCGTCCACAGGATCTGTGATGCATTCAAGGAAGAACAGTTGTTCAAAGTACTGAGAAAGGATCGGCAGAATTCAATGGTCGCTGCGGTGCGGCGGATGGTGAAGACTTGCACTAATATTGTCTCGTCTCTGGAAACTGAAGTCCCAGGATTTATCAGACTGAAGGCATGCTTATGCCCTGCCGGTTGTTCAAAAAGATATATGAAGTTTGCTTCAGATGTGGAGAACTTGGTTATCGCTCCGATGCAATAGTGAAAAATCGAAGTTCCGTAGGCCTTGGGTGGCATCACCGCCCGAAGATAATTATTCGCTCCCAAATGCCGCCTATGTGCAAAGGGCCATCTAAAGGAAGACAAACACAGCAAAGAACTCTTTCGTACGCTATACGATATCAAGAACAGAAAATAGAAAGCAAAACTAGCCCTCGAGGAGGTAGCCAAAAAAAAGAAGGAGGAGGCCAAGAAGCAGCAGCAGGTCCACCTTAGTCGTCGCGATGGGCGTAGTGAATCGCACAACCGGTCCAAGAGGCATACAAGAACCCGTTCACTTTTATTTCCGCGACTGCAGCCGCCGCTGTCCAAGATGATGATGGAGGGCTCTCGAACACAAGCTGCAGCCACAGCAGCCGCAGTAACAGCAGCAGAAGCCGCCTAAGTCACAGTAAAAAATGGTGAGTAGTAACTCTAAGAACTCAGATGAAATTCACTATAAAAACAAAATAAGTTGTTACAAGCGAATGTTACGGCACGGCATGAACAGATCAGGGAGATAGGCAAGGCTTCGCAGCCAATGGAGACCAAAATGCTGGTGGCGGAGGTGCCGCAGAAGGATCAAGAAAAGGTCCATAGGAACAATCCTCCTGCGGCAACAAAAACAACAACAAAAAAAAGAGCTTCCAAGCCGGATCTCTAAACCCGCCTCCAAGGATTGAAAAGATGATTAAATAAGAAGACAGTTGACAACAAAATGCTCCAACAACGTCATGCGTGA
>JAJIZL010009536.1:0-22716 GCA_023969395.1 Amblyomma maculatum | reverse complement strand
CATGGAAGGCATAATAAAAGTAGGTCAGGCGGATCCGAACCGACAGAGCTATTTAGAAGCAGCTATTAAGAGCCGGAAAAAAAGAAAGAAGTAAGCAAGAATGAAAATCCCAGAGAGAAGGACACAGAGAACCGAAAGCAGGAGCCAACAGGTGGGAGAGGGAGAGAGAAGGCCCAGGTGCTTATCGCCGGAGGTTCTAACATGAGCAGGTACAAGCGAGATATCTTGGAGATATGTTGGAACGTGATGTGCGAGTGTTAGTTGGAGCCTTCCCAGGGAGAACAATGAGGGCATTGCTGAAAGAGAGTAAAAATAGGCTGCGAAAAAATTCCGCAGAGCGCAGTATGGTAATAGTAGCCGCGGGGCTAAACGATGTCCTAAATGGTGACGCTGCAGGAGTGGTGGAAAGTTTAGCTAAGGGAGTTGACGATTTCGGGGAGATAGCACAGCAAGCGCAGATAGTTGTATGCACAGTACCGGAGGTGCTAAGATTGAACGGAAAGCTGGAAAAGGACGTGGTGACAGTTAATCAGGACATAAGAAAGTTATGCCTGGAGAAGCTTTTCGAAGTGGTTGAGGTAAACAGGGAGGTGCATAAAGCAGGTTTTGGTAGGGCTTTTCAGCGAGATGGCATTCATTTTAACAGAAGGGTGGGAGCAGCGATCGGCTGGCGCCTGGCAGGCAGGGCTGCAGCTTTTTTAGGGGGTCCGCGAGGACTCCGTGCACAGAGGCAGTTAGAAGTGAAGAATAAGAAAGTGTAATAACAGAGGCTGAGCTTCCAAAAATGGCAAGGAGGAGATCGAGAAAGAAAAGTACAAAAAAAAATTTAACACTAGGATCAGCTACATAAACATGCAAGGCGGTAGAAAAAGAGCGAAATGGCTAGAGATAGAACAGCAGTTCAAGAATGACAAAATAGGTGTGTACGCTCTTTGCGAGACTCATCTCAGGGATCTAGAAGATCCGCCGTTTATAGAAGGCTACGTCTGGGAAGGGCGCAACAGAATGAGAACGAAAAAAAGGGTTGAGGGGTAGGTATGTTGATACACCAGGGAACAAATTGGCAAAGAATTAAATCGACTTGTAAAGAACATATCTGGGTATTGTCGTGACGCTGGGGCTATGTCGACCCGGCCTTCACTTGGTAGCGTGCAGAGACTCCGGGTTGAAGAAGGATTAAATCTTCGAAGTTGGTAAAATATATACAAGCAGGTTTAATGGCACTTTGAGAAAACTTATTTACATGATTATTTACATGAAAAAGAAGGGTACATCAGCAAAATGGCAAGCGTTAAGAGTTCATAGCGAGAAGCTTCTGGATGAGCCGTTTACCCAGGGCTCAGAGCGACATTTCGTGCTCTGCAGCGTCCTTAAAACCCCCTATGTCCAGCCCCTCTCTGAAGATGCTGACCAACCAAATCCAGGGCACGCCCCTCAGATATCGGCATCCAATCGAACACATCACTGCACTGATGGTCTGAAGCACCGACTGGCCCGGCATTGTTTCGTTGAGCCTGGTCACTTGTTGGCGGGAAAAGCTTGGGAACGGCGAGGAGGTACATTTCTATTCTTCAGCCAAGAATCGATAGGCTGGTTCCGGCAAGTGGATTTCCTTCTCAGAAACCCAAGTGCACGTGCGCGCCGCATACGCTTCCAGCATTGTTCCTTTCCGGCAATTGCAAATCTTTCCTGCATTCCCGGGAAATCATCTAATGGCCGTATGCGTCATGCTCCTTTCTTGTCCTGCAAGTCAGCGGACATGTCACTCTGTCGTCTCCTTTAGATAGTAGGCATTCCTCAGTGGACGATGGCGCTTCTCGACTGGAAGGGTGAACAAAAGAAAGAAAGCACTTCGGGCTATTTCCCGCAGGGGGACATTTCTTTGTGTTTTTCTAGACGCTCTCTTGACAGGGTCAATTTGGCATTTGCAGGGTGTCCACAAAGCAAAACAGGCTTACAAAACAGGATTCCTGGAAACAGGCTCACTTAGAGCCATTGTACCAACACCACATATCCACAGCACTTATCCATGCCCACAGGCGAACAATAGAGCGCGCAAGTGCGGATGATGCACGGTCGTAACAGTATCAGGAACAATTGCCGGCATAAGGACATGGCTAGGGATAGTTTATTTAGGAGCAGGACACCAATGCAGGCAAGAAAACAAAGATCTTGTTGAATGTCTCAGTGACGATATAAGCCAGTTTGGAGACGGAGCCAATATTATTTTGCTGGGGGACATGAACGGCCACATCGACGATCTGGATGGATACACGGATTGTAACGGGAAGCTAATGCTAGATTTCTGCGAGCGACACGATCTAGTTATAGTAAATAGAGAAACAAAATGTGAAGGCCAAATCACGTGGGAATTTCGCAACAGGCAGATGACCATTGACTACTGTCTAATGTCGCAGGAAATTTATAGCAAGGTCACAAAAATGGAAATAGACGAAGAAGGAAAGTGTAGTCTGGGAAGTGATCATAAACGTATTAGTCTGCAGATGGGGCCCTTGATGAAAGGAGAAACGGAACTTAGACAAAAACTAAACGCAAAATTAAATGACGATCAAATAGCGCAGATAGCAGCAGAGATAGAGGAAGCAATAGAGAAAAGCCCCATGGAAAACTGGGATTATGAACAGGTACAGTACTACTCATAAGGAGGAAAATTAAGGAGGTTAATGTAGCAAAACGCTGGAATGGAAAGAGGAAGCCACGCAGCTGGTGGAATAAGGAAATCAGGGAAGCTATTGAACAACGACGGGATGCTTCAAGGGAACACCGAGTGGCAAAGAAAGCACAGGTATCTCAGGAGGAAATCGACCAAAAATGGGAATCATATCGACAAAAGAAACTTGAGGTACAGGCCCTCGTCCAAAGTAAAATAAAAAAGTCCACCGATCGCTGGATGGCTGACATACACGATGCCTCTAGAGGCGGGGAAAGAAAATTCTGGAACCATATAAGCTGGCTAGGGAAAAAGAATCAAATAAAGCAAGATCGGATTCAAGATAACGAGGGGAATTGTTTAAAGGGAGACAACGCAGTGAACTACATTACATCAGTTATAGCCGAGTCATTTAAGAGCGGCGGCAGGGTAATCTCCGCAAATCAGGAAGCAACACAAGGTAGCAGAATACAAAGCAGCTTAGAACTGACCAATCTAAACCGGAAAAAGGCAGAAAAAAATATTCCTAAAACACATCTACAGGAATAGATGGAATTCCGATCAAGCTGATTAACGAACTTGTCAAAAAGTAAGGAAACGTTGTTAAAAGCTCTGGAAACAGTCATAACGAATAAGCAAATTCCGGACAGCTGGCGGCAGAGTAAAATGAATTTGATTTATAAAGGAAAAGGAGAAAGGATGTACATAAAATCCTACAGGTCGATTACCATAACATTTGTTATGTACAGGTTGGCCATGCAGGCGGTGAAATTAAAGGTGCAAGCATGGGTAGAAAGTAACAAGATGCTCGGAGAACTTCACAACGGCTTTAGAAATGGTAGGCGTATAGATGATAGCCTGTTCGGGCTTACGCAATGCATCGAAATATCTAGAGTGAAAAATACACCTTTGTATTTGGCCTTCCTTGACATAAACAGGGCATACGACAACGTAAACAGGGAACTCCTGTGGAACATGTTAAAAGAAGAAGGTATCGGTTATGAGATAATAGAGTTCCTAAAGGAAATATACCGGGATAACAAAGTAGAAATTACATGGGAAGGGATAAGAAGTACGCAAGATGTCAAAGTATGCAAAGGATTAAGACAAGCCTGTCCTCTATCACCGCTTCTGTTCATGCTTTACATGATAAACCTAGAACGGATGATTCAAGACAGTAACCTAGGTTTTAACTTGTCATATAGGTTAGGTGGAAAGACGGTAGAGCAGCGCCTCCCCGGTTTGATGTATGCAGACGATATTGTGCTGCTAGCTGAAAGTCTGGAAGAATTGCAAACTCTATTTAAGTACTGCGGAGAAGAAGGGGACGCTCTAGGCTTCAGTTTTAGCGCAGTTAAGTCGGGTCTGATGATTTTCAACGGCTCAACTGATCAGGGTCTTAAAATACAAGGCCATGAAATACCCAGAGTAGCAGAATATGAATATCTGGGGGCATGTGTAAACGAAGGATTGGCATACATTGGAAAGCATGAGCAATCACTTAAGGCCAAAGGGCGAAGGAATGCCGGGATAATGAAGCATAGGGTATTGTGGGGATACAGCAGGTATGAGGTTTTGAGGGGTATTTGGAAAGGAATTATGGTGCCCGTACTTACTTTCGGAAATGCGGTTTTGTGCCTGAAATCAGAGGTACAGTCGACATTAGAAATAAATCAGAGAGCCGTTGGACGATTAGTACTAGGTGACCACGGCAAAACCACAAATGAGGCGGTACAGGGGATAGACTGGGCATCTTTCGAAGTACGGGACGCTCAGAGTAAAATATTATATGAGGAACACTTCAGGAAATAGGACAGTAACAGATGGGCAGCTAAAGTAGTTAAATACCTGTACTTAAAAATCGTTGACTCAAAATGGAGGAAAAAAACTAGGAAACTAACTAGTAAGTATGCTGGTCCCAAGGACGGAGAAATAAAGAGCTTTAAGCAACAGGTGGAAAACACAGGAGGTAAAAATTGGATAAATTGGATGGAGAAGAAACAGAGTGTGGAATTATACCGAAACTGGAAAATGCAGATCAGGAAATAAGCTTTCTTTGATAACTCAAGAGGAAGTGCCCTACGTTTTGAAGCTAGATCAGGGTGCCTTAGAACACGCAGCTACAACAAGAAATTTAACAATGAAGATGACGCATGTGCTGTATGTGAAACAATTGACCATATTATACTCGAATGTAATGGTATCCACCCGGAAGTTGATGCAGGCGCAGTAACTGTTCCTGAAGTTCTGTGGTTTAGAGATACCAGTGGCCGGGTGAATAAACCGGCGGTGGAAACTAGCAAAAAACGACTGGAAGATTGGTGGTTTAAATGCAGAGAAGTGGCATAATGTTAGTAATGTAGAAACAAAAATATAATAAATAAAATAATGTTTAGTTAACCAATTTAAATCAATAATTAAGATAGAGGGAGAAAAATGAGCATGATAGCTACTGCTACCACTCCGTTTCAAAGGGGACGCTCCTTTATTCCATCCAGCCATCCAGAGTCAGTCAGCCGAGTGGTGTTGCTGAAGGTCAGACGTACTAGCTTCGGCAGAGTTTATAGTGACAACTGTTTTCTGTGAGCGTGGTTTTTGCAATGGCTGATTTTCGTGAACAGCGTGTGGCGGTGAAATGTGCTTTCTGATCGAAAAAAAAAATGGAACAGAAACTCTTAAAATGTTAACAACGGCATATAAGGATGATGATATGAGGAAAACTCAACAGTCTGAGGGGTTCTCCCGTTCCAAAATGGGTGAAATGTCAACTCATGATCAACTTCATTCTGGGCGTCCTTCCACAGCCCGAACACATGAAAATGTTGAAAAAATACGTGTAATCATCAATATTTGACAAAAAAATGGTACAACCCCTGTTCCTCAGCCCCCATACTCAACGGACCTTGCCCGGTGGGACTTTTTTTGTTTCCCAGAATGAAAAAAATATATAAAAGCAAAGCGTTTTGCTGATGTTGCAGAGGCAAAGAAAAAAAACGACGCAGGCGCTGTCAAGCATCACAAAAGATTAATTTAAACAATTTTTTGAAAAGTGGAATGAAAGTTTAAACAATTGTATTAGTGAAAGTGGAGGGTACTTTGAAGGAGATTGAAGGTTTTGGCTTGAAATGTGAATAAATAGGTTCAAAATAAAATAAGTTCGGTTTCTCTTGGGTACCCCTTATAGTAGATGGGAGGTAAAAAATGCAACGGATGCTTCTCTTGAGTCCTAGCAACAGTCCTTTTACTTTAGTTGGAAAGTACGCTTTGAATTCTTTTTATTCTTCGGCCATTCTTGCTGTGACAACCAATATATTTATCTTTATCTTCTGGATTGAAGTGATGGCAGGCTGTTATTTGATGAATTTTTGTGGTTTATTTACATTTATGCGAAGTTGTGCACTGAGGATTATCTTCTACAAGTCACTTGACAATTCGGTATGAGTTAAAACTATTGCCAAAGCTTTTGTTTGCTCAAACAGAGTGCCTTTATGAAGGTGCAGCACAGCGACACTTGCACATATGGAAAACGTGGGATAGCTGTTAGGACACTGTGATGTCTCAACTGGAACCTCCAAATACAAGATGGAATCCCACCTCTGGATAAGTACTTGGCAAAACTGGGGGTAAATAATATTTTCCCAGCCTTTATGGCTACTGCACATGGTGTTAAGAACTTTCTTTGCGTGGGTAAGGTTCTATTAGGCAAAAAAACTGGCACATTGAGGAAGTTATATTATCTACTTGATGGACAGCGTCCACTTTCAGCACGAGGAAGTTTAAAATATGGGCTTCAAGATGAATATCACATTGTTATCTTGAATGCAAGGCCACGTAAACGGTGCTTTAACTCGGCAACGTCACAAAAGAATTTACTTGCGCCTGTTCAGTTTTGTATGTTTGCGGTCCGTGACGATTAGAACATGCAAATGACATCAATTTTGCAATGAGAGCAGCGGTAATTGCGCCGACGTGCCCGACTAAGTACACCTTCGGTTTTTTTTTTTTTCTGATAAATAAACTTATGTTTTACAGTAGCCACATCTTTGCCTCAAATATTTGAACTGAGGGGTGTTCTGTGCATTTACCATACTGACAGTTACCTGGCGCGTTCGATATAGCGTTTAAATACATGCGGTCATAATAACATATTAGAAATGCAGGTGCAATAAGACCTTGATCTTATTCGTAAGTGGCTCAGGTGTGACTCACGGTGTGAACTCTGAACAGTTAGACATGGTGGACTAATATGTTATTAATAGAGAGATTTAGTTTACAGTGATTAGCGATCCGCCACTGTTGCCCTCTGCGGCGCGTGGGCGGGGCGCACAAGCTGACTGGTGCTGACGCGGCGGGTCTAATATGCCGCCAGATGTGGCGCCAGCTATCGGCGTTGAGGGGACCTGACAAGCCCAGTAGAATTCGCGGTGACGGATCACGATAAACTACAGCTCTGTAAATAGCATAGCCTTCCACAGTGGTCTAGACCCATGTGTAAGCGGGTGCACTTAGGTGAAAATAAACTTTCTGCTTTGCATAAATTGATCTGATATATATCTTATGTAGCGACTTGAACGCGTGCTAAGGTGCGGGAAAAAAGCTTCCCAACTACATTCGATTGTTTCTGCGTTAGCGGTGTATGGTAGCGTGAAAAGGCGTACACAATGCGCATTGCCAAATGCTTGTAACGACGACTCAGCAGCGCCGGTGACAGCTTCCACTTCTCTGCGACCGAGCTAAAACATCTGCCAGCCTCCCAAACAGCTGCTCTCAAACGACGCGAACATACGCATTCAGTTCCGAGAAGCTCGATAATCCTGGGCCGCTCGAAGCCGCAAAAACGCACACTCCTGTTCAGGTTGGATAGAAAAAAAAAAGGGGGCTAGAAAGTGCGTCACATGGCATTTTTAGAAGCCTACGAGGAAAAAAAAAAATTGAGACCACTAAAAGTTTTCTCACGTGACAATGCAGCGGCAGGTAGTATACGGCTTATTTTGTCGCCCTTTATGCGCAGCGCCACGTGTGTTGGATGTCTGTAGTGTTCGTTGAAACTTCAGGCAGTCTCATTTGTCATTTTGCCGATGCCGCCGAAGAGACGCTGTGCTGTCCGCCCTGTTGCGTGAACGTCGTTACCAGCATTTGGCAATGCGCATTCTATGGGCTTTTTGAAGCTACCGCAAATGAAACTTATTTGCATTCCAGCAAAAATGTAGGCTGAATCCCAAGATGCAGTGCGCAAAACTGTCGTTGGAGGGAGACGGAAGTGGTGTGAGAAGATGATGGATAGCAGAGGCTGAGCATGCGACATCAAGCAACTTTTTCTTCTATGCTCGCATCTATACTGCTTTGTTGCCACGAACATATTTACCCTAAAGCAACTACTATACTCAGTGACTCTAAATTCGCCATACAAAATTATGCGAGGTGCAGAATTTATAAAGAAGCAATCAGCATATTGGGTCAAATCAAGCACTTAGAAATACTCAATTGATATGAATTTCAGCTCACTCGGGAAACCCTGGTAACGAAGCGGCGGACGTCAATGTTCGAGGATTCCAGAGCCGAGCAGGGGACGCGGTAGTTACTGAGAGTTTCTCGAAGGGCGCCCTAGAATCATTTCACATTAGTAATCATTTTAAGCTTGTAAGGAGGATATTCCCCCCTCCAGACAAATCCTTATAGATAGTGAGCAGGAGCCCAGCTGGAAAGCGACTCCAAACGCGATCCTTTGACTCCCTACTTGTTGTCAAAATTCGACCCCGGTGATTACGATCCGGAATGTGCACTGTGTGCCATAACACCCACTTATGATCACATATTGTGGAACTGTAAAGAGGAGACTCCCCGGAATCTCAAATACTAGTTTCTACTCGCGAGCAATGGAAGGCAGCTCAGACCTGGGAGTTCAAACCTGGGTTATTGAATCGGCTACTAAGGTCGCTGTCAACCACCCAGCACGGGTCATCTGTATTATGCCTTCTCTGAAGAAATAGTGTTTTGCAATCTAATTCCTTTGCCAGGGGTGGTCATGAAGTGTCTTGTGAACGAGAGGTTTCATTTGTGAGACGACATTAACAAGCGAGTTCTGCGCACCGCATTAAAGATGCTTCCCCATAAAAAGAGGTCTTCCCACAGCTTCGACCACTTTCTCGCGTTTGTTGTGATCAGCTGAGTGGTCAGATGAATATAAAAAATGCCCACATTTTTTCACAGATGGCACGAAAAGCATTGCAAGTGCGTAATAAAGTTTATCCTGTTGCACAGCTCGTGCACTTTAAACATGAAACTGTCAACCTTCAGGCTTTTCACCCTCCCAATTCCTGGCGACTGTATACTATTATATTCTTGTTATAAAACCATTCAGCATGAATTTTCAAGGCGAATTTATTCAGCTGTTTAATGTCATACTACACTTAAATACTTTAACATTTGCATTCTCCGCTTGTTGCAAGGCTTCGTATGAAGCTTCAACAATGTAATTGTGGTAGGGGATAGTGACCGCTGCTCTACAAGCTACAACCTCTCTCTAGGAAAAGTGCATTATTTAACTACAAAAGAGCTGAATAAATTCATCATACCGAGAGCGCCCTTCCTACCCAACCAGTTGTCGAGATGCACGCATTCGATTGAGCCTAGCACATACACCGAATGCACCAGAAAGGCGCCTAGTGGGTTGGCACTTCTGTATAAGCACTGGAGGCAGAAAATTGCTGGCGGCAGATGCGGCGTCTATTTTCTAATGGCGAACACGCGGATTTCTAAAATGCTTTCTTATTCACTTGTGAGTGGCACTTAAACATCTTAAGCATCAAATTGCTGTATTTTGCGACGGCCAGCAATGAAACGATTATTAGCAGTGTGTACGGCGGTTAAAGATGTCAGATTTTACTGGAAATTTAAAGCGTAGCTGTCCTAGGCTAATAGTTACGCAATCAACTCTTGCCGTACCAAGCCATTGAAATCTATGATCAACGCGTTCGTTGGGAGCCCCTACTGTGCTTACTGTGCTGACTGCACTGCGTACGTCTGGTTACGGCCGGTCTCAATGCGCGCGCTCCCTCCCCTCGCGCGCATTGAGACCGGCCGTGGTCAGGTTTATTGTGCATTTGACGGATGCTGCTCTCAGTCTCTCCGCATATTCTGTTGAGCCCGAACCTTCTGTGCGTATCTGCTCTTTTGTTGTAGCCACGCAGCTGCGGTTTCGCAAAACACTAGAGCTAAAGTGCCTTGGGGTGCAGCACGCCCGCGAATGCAGCCGCACCATGGCTTGCAGCCACGCAAAACAATAAGCATGAACGAAATACTTTGTTCGAACACTCATTACTCTAGACAATGCACGTACCAAAATGACGTGTTTGCGTACTCATGTTCGGTCGCAACGCAGTCTAGACCACTCAAAACTGTAGCATGTTCATATTTTCGTTGCAATGGTGCTAACAAAGTTCATGAAAAGAAGCAGACAATGAAAAACTAATCCAACAACTATAAGACACTTCTGAAAGTTCAGTCCTAGAGGCTTCAAGCAGCAGCGGTCACTGGCCTGTGTTGGGCAATGGTTTCAGCGGTTTCAATATCGATTGTAAAGGCTCCGTGTTTAGAAAAAGTTTTATTAGATATTTGATATGCACATTAGACATTCAAATTCACATGAGCGGCGACAAATGACCAAAACAGGAAATGCACATGATTAACAACAATGGAAAGTGCACATAAGATACATCATAACAAATAAATACATCAAAAATTAGTATTTACATGCAGAATAAAATTTGCCAGTTCGTGATGATGATATATCCAATTTTGAATGGCAATGCACATGAAGGTATAGACAGTGTAGAATAATTTGCCAAATAAAATAGATATAAACATATACAGCAATCGCATGGACAGCATGTATTTGAGTGTGTTATGATAAGTGAGAAAATACCAACGGTAAACAGGAACTCTAGAAAAACTGGCACAATTCTTAGAAGCCTCTATTGTCGCACATTTTCTTTACTCAATACAAGCGCTAGTAACCGGTGTTTTCGCACAGCTTAAAGAAGCCGTGCGAATTGTCGAAGGGCACAATATAACCTTGATTTCACTTCGCACTTAGCATGATGCTTTCTGCCCCATGCTTCTCTACATATGCAAATTACATTTGCATCAGCCTCACCGTTAGCTCCATTAAGCCTCTGCAACGAGTGTGCTGGAATCGTCCTGACAGTGGCGTCTTTATAGCGCGGACGCGCACTTCCTAACATGCCTCCGCCCTGGCGCTTCGCAGGCTGAGGGAGAATAAATTGACTACGGAAATCATCACAGGACCGCCACCAAATCGCATGCGAAAAAAAATTAGAGGATCTCTTAGACGTCTCTTAGGAGGAGAATGGCGGTAGCCTACCCTTCCTCTCCTATCATATGCCTCTCATCGTTTGATTCTTGTCGGCGTTCGTTCAAGTGCTACATATAATCATAATTGGCTTACAGGAAAGGAAAGGCGCAGTATCTATATCGCACTTTGTCCGGCAAGTGCGAGTTTGGACGATACTTCATTGCTCGTGTCTCGTGGCGTTCCTTGGCGCGTGTTCAAGTGTGGGATAGCCGATAGCAGGACCGCTATACAAGGAGAAAACATCGCGCGAAATCTCGCGCACAGTTGACAGATCTCGTTCAAAGCTCTCGCATAAGGGATTTCATTCTATGAGCCTAGAAAGGCTTCATTCGCCTTAAAACTACGGTGACATATGCTTCCACTTTCTTTGATTGCCTTTATAGAATTCCTCTCCAATGAATTCTTTTCCCGGGCTGGGAAGAAGTGGTTTGAGCAACGGATGAACACGTGGCTAGCTTTGGCACTGTGTAAGGGAGCTAGTATTTCCATTACTCCTCCCAATTTATTTAACGTTGCATGTTCAACTCCGCGGCTCTGTGAACTTTTAGGGTGAGCATGTGCCTTCCTGAAGGCGGTGCGGGTGGCGTTAGTGGTTTGCTGGGGGCGGTTGCATTTCGGAGTAGAGGTACAAGTCCGGAATTTATTTATTTATTTATTAGTGAAGCTTCTCTTAGAGGACTTACTCGCAGAGGCATCATCCAGGAAGTGTTTCAGTCGTCGCACACATAAGGAAGCAGTTTTTACGCATCGCCGCTATACAATCGATGCGACATGTCCGACAAAAAATTGAGTCTTATCGGTATTAAGCTGGATGCAGACTGCATACCGAAAGCTACGGTAACTCATATCAGCAATGACTGAGTCAATCATTTGTGCAAAGCGTTCGTGTTCATGTGATCTTACTTTCTGAAAAATTCACGCATCTGCAATTTACGAAGGAATGGTATTCAGGAATAGGCGATAATGAACTACACATTAGGGTCGGCGAATCTCAAGTACTCCTGTGAAATCCATTTGTCGTTTGTCGCATCGTCTCTCCGTTGCTATTGGTCGGGAGCCGGCGTCGATCACAGAAGTCAGAAATGGGGCGCTTGGCATCCAATTTTACGGAGATCGCGATGTTTTACAGACTTCTATGCAGCCGAGGCATTGTTGAGTATTTACTAAGGTAATCACAAGTAAAATGAGGGAAAGGTTCTACTTCAGTCGATCAAATGACCTATGGGAGCTAGATCGCGCATTATGTCGTTGACACGTTGAATAAATTCCAAATAAAGGTTATCTAACGACAAAAATAGAGTCTTGTTGCAAAAAACCTCCCAGTTATTAAAATCCCTTTCATAACCATCCAGACCAAAAGAAAGGAATGTTAACTTTCCGCTTCTACAGGAATGTCGTTAATTCATACGTTGCTGTTTTTCCAACCATTTTTAATACGGTTTTAGTTTTTTGGTCATTGCAGCAGATACGGGACTACAGTACATTATTATAGAAGGCTACATTTCGAATAAACCTGGGTTTTAGATATAGCATCGATATTTCATTGGATGAATACTCAACTACGTGACAAGAGATCGTTGTGGTCTGGTACAGAAATATGCTCTTCGTTAGCCTGAGCAACACCGAAATTGGACACACGCACCACGAACAGGGGCATTCCCAGTACCACCACTTATTTTCCTGTTTGGGGGCCGACCTAGACCTTACAAGGGTTGCCTCAAGCCCACCTGTCTAAGTGTCATTCACAAGGCCCCCATATTGTACTTGACGTGGCGGTACTACCAAGAGATCAGAGTGTGCTGAGGAAGAAAAAGTGACGAAATTAAAGTACCAGTAAGTAAGTAATCCTTGCAGGTGCAACGAGCCTCGTAAAGTCTAGTATGTGTAATACAGCGATGGAAAACAAAATTTGCAAACTAAATGAAGTTAGAACTTGTAGTGGAAATTAAGCATATTAGATAAAAAAAAATCATATGAGAACAAAAAGAACCAGAGAAAGGTAAAAAATAGGCTCAACCTTCAAGAAAGAAAATGCATGAAATAGAAAAGAAATCAATAAAGACGATAAATAAGAAAGTATTAGTCTAAACGCTAACTTTTCGTAAGAAGTTAAGGCGTAAAATAATCTCTGAGTTTGATTTGTGATTTATTTTTTGCCAATTTTCAGCTAAAATGTATGGACAAAAGAAGATGCACTCAGTATAGTCCCAAAGTTTTTAAGAATGCGAGAGGGTTTTGAGAGATGAGGTGGCATAATACGTTTTCTATATTTATTTATATGTGCACTTAGGCATATAGACAAAACATATAGAGCGAGAATAATGAAAACACGCCTTTTCTCCGGCTAGTTGAAAAATCCTCCCTGTGCCGTTGCCGCTGTGACAAGCTAGATAGCAATGTGAGCAGTGTGACAATCCCCAGGAAGCCAGTATTAAAAATGTCGAATACTAGATATTTATTTATTATCGTACATACTTTCAAGGCCGGTAGGCACAACAGAAAGGTGTGGTAGAGTAAATTATTTGCAGAATGCGAAAGAAAAAATAATGAAGGAAATATAAGGCACTCTGAACAGTGAGCTTGAAATTGGTGCTGTCACAAATGCTGACTGAGGAGACGGGAAGGCGGCTCCATTCAGTGGCAGTTCTTGGTAAGAATGAAGAATGTATACCTTAGTGCGGCAAGATGTCACTTGAACTTTGTGTTGATGATCGATGCGAGATGAGATGTAACTGGGTCTGGTGAAAAGATTTTCTTTCAGGGAAGGATTGAGGCAGTATATTTTATAAAAAGGCAACGGCGAGAGTGCTTGTGACGTAGTGAAAGGTCAGGCAGATGCATTGTTTTTTTTTTTAATGTTTTTTCATGGATGTTACGCTAGAATGATGTGCATAATTAGAGAGGATAAAGCGTCCTGGACGGTTCTGAATGCTTTCAAGTGAAATAATGAGATTGGAATGAACAGGGGTCCATATGGCACACGCATATCCTAATTTTGGACGGACGAGCGTTTTGAACATGGTAAGCTTTAGTGATGTGGGAGCGGATACAAAGTTACGTCTTAGATAACCTAATGTTCGGTTAGCATTGTTAGTGATATATTAAACATGCATGTTCCATGAAAGATTGCTAGTAATATGGAGGCCAAGATACGTATAAAAGTTAACAACTGACAGGACAGTACCATTATTAGAATAGGGGGAATACATAATACAATAATGTAGGGGAATACATGCAGAGGCGGCCTGAAAAGTCCAACTCTCAAATAGTCGGCTTCTAAGCAGTATATTTAGGGAGTAAAGGCTACTACGCAGATATGAAGATTGTTCAGAGATACTTGTCACAAGCGTTTTTACCGTCAAGAGATTTTGAGGTTTAAGGCTGTCATAAATATGTCATGGGAAGGCCCATAATCCCAGCTTGCTGCCATTGTGTCCTGACTAGCTCTACAAATACTGTGGGATACTGTTTGTAAGCGCATATAACAGGATGTATAACTGGAAACAATACCGACACGAGTCGACTCTTGAACTACCGTCCTAACTAGAACTAACTCAATTTTGTGCAACCAATGGATCAATCAGTTTAATAAAGAATGCTTAGATTAATTCCACAGCCTCTAACGCACTTGCTTTATGCTGCAGTTGCCCTATCGGCCCACGGCGCCGGATTGTTTGTTACGAACAAGTAACAAAAAAAAAATACGGCGTTGACAGGAACTCCAATCCTATTGAACTGCTTGGAAAGCAGCTCTGCTAATCACCCGCCCACTTAAACATTAAAAGAGATCAAAATAATTCTAGCCATTTTACAACAGTCAAATACAGCTCAGGGCTCTTGCGTAAATATTTCACATTATGAATGGACTATACCGCCGGTGCCCATTTTTTGGCATTGCTTTGCGCCTTGTTTTGAAACAAAAAGAGCCAGCCGTGCTCGCTGAAGTAAGTGACTCACCGCTCGTTGGGCAACAGTTTCAGCTAGAAATGAACTCCTTAGGCTTACATACTCAAGCATAGCCTGCCTGCTAGGATGTCTTATAAAAAAAAAAAAAAAAACTTGAAACGACATGAAGTTGGAACAGGGAAATGCCTGACGGAAAGTTCACCCAAATCGCAACCTATTAAAAAAGAAGCAAAGGTGAAAGTGAAGTAGCAACGGCGCTAACATATCAGTATTCAATATCAAGAACCACAGCAACATGCATTGCAGAGGCACCAAGTTACAGGAAGGTAATCAGTGGTAAGTAATGCCGTCAAGATATTTGAAATACTGTTGAGAGATGGGATGTTTACGTAGGAATGTTTTTTATCTTTATCGTTCTGCTGCGATTGTCTGTTGCATATGACAATCATAACTCTTTCGACCCAACTTTTTCTTTCCCGGAGCAAACTAACTCGCCTAAACATGTTCGAATGCAGTACCCGTCAGCCGTTTTTCGTTATTATTGGTTATAAAAGGTGTATTGTCTCGCAGACGCTTGTTGCGGCAACAACCATATCACAAAAAAATTGCATGCCACTTTTTGCTGATCACGTGGTCTACACACCCGTTTATTGCATCGCTTGTTTAGCCCCTCAGAAGCCCGAAGACACAGCGAATAATTTATGCGGTGTCTGTTCATGGTTAGCTCAGACGCTGTTTGAGCTCTGTTATTTACCGCTAGAAAATGATTCCAGTAAGTTGATCATTCTCCTTTTGTAGTTCAGGCAGAAGGCAAAAATATCCTCTGGAGGATCTTGGGTTGAAAGTTTTATCTGAGCACAGAAAAAGAGCATTTAAGTGATGAAAACTTGATTTGTTTTTTTGGTGAATGGGTAGAGGATATGAATGGGATATATATTGCAAAAGTAGGTCTTCGTTGGTATTGTTGTGTGGTAACAAAACAGGTGTAATAGTTGTCTTAAACATGTTAAAGCATCTACGTGTCTGTGCAATGACTACTCCATCCACTCATATAAAGCGCGAAAGTGAAACGGCGGTACCTTTGTTTGATAATGCCGCTTTCTAGTCAAATCTTTATTTGTTCTTTTTTCGACAGCTGCCGGCATGCCGCCTTATCACCCTGATTCGGTTACGCAGATCAATTCTGTATTCTTTGTTTATGCTCGTTGTCGTGAGGCGCAAGATTATCAGTTTCTTTGTCGCTCAAGATGCGCCGAGGTGGGTCTCGAAGATTCTTGCACACGCGTGTGCTTCTGCAATGTTCTAGGTTGTGCTAGTCCCAGTTTGAGGCTTTATCTACAGGTTTCCTCGCCGCATTTTAAATTGACCGTTTGTCGGTGTGACGGCATTCTTTGTTAGACGACCCCCCAAGCACGATTGTTGCTATCGTCATCGCCGAGTGCTTAGTTCTTTTGCGGGCGCAAGTCAGTCCAATAAAGAGTTTCTTCATTGTACTCCCAGACTCTTTATTTCTTGTCATTGGCCTTGTCCCCACCATGGGACAATATATTGCCATACATGCTGACCGACATGATTATTTAACTTAAGGTGCCAAACGAAACGCTCCTGCAGCCAAAATACAATTTTGCGCAGCGTAATAAAGAGAAATGTATACAGAAACGAAGTTAAAAAATATCTCATAGCGCCGATAAGGATAAATATCCACAGAAAAATACATACTACAAAAAAGGTGCAATGCGAAGCAATGAAAAAGTGTCCCTTACTTCTCACTATCCCACAGTCGTGCTTACAAATCACAATGGTGTGGCGAACGCCTTATGAATAGCTACACCAACTAAAATCCTCTTTAATTCAACCACACATTACAGTAGAGATTCCTGTCTGCAAAACAATTCTGATCAATTTAATGTGAAAACGCTTCGGTTATCTAAGAAATGATATTCGACGTCTCCTTAAGTAAAGGCTTTTCCTGTAACCGGGCTCACTTTGGCCGAAACCAAAATATTGTCTACATTCTGCTAAGCCAAATACGCACGCCTTTAATCCCAGCTATATTTCACGTGTAAATATTGCCGCCAATAGTTCAAATCTTTATTTGTTGTTTGTAGAAAGCCACCGACATGTGGCCCTATCACAGTGATTGTAGAACGCAGATCAATTAAATTTTCGTTTTTGTAGATGCTTGTCGCAAGTCGCAGCTTTATCATTTTTTTTTCATGGAAGATAATCGAGACGCTCTAGCCACTGGCATGTGTTTATACAACGTTCCTGGTTAAGTTCGTCACGGTTTTAGGTTTTATCCAGGTGTTTCTTCGCCGGCTATAAATTCAGGGTTGACGGTGCGACGAGATTCATTGTACGACGACCGAGGAGCCGTTGAGTTACTTGAGTTGCCTAGTTCTATTTCGAGGAGACCTCAGCCCAAAAAGAGTTTATTCAGTACAACGCCAGACCCTTCGTTTGCTCACTGTAAACTCAAAACCACCCAAAACGAAGCAAATGGCCTGCGGCCTAGCACACTCTCGAAAAGGTGGTTTTGTACTCCTTAAAACAGGACTATTTTCTTTACTCTCGCTTAGCGTGTGGTATTTATGGTGTTCAAGGAAGTAAACTTCTCTCAGGAGGGAAGTTTTTTTTTATATTATATGTCGTGTCATTAGGAGTTATTGTGACACCTAGTAGCACTGTTAAATACTGCTTTCAGGAGCATTTCGGATCGTCCCTTTTGAAGTAGTTTAAAAAGATAATTTTATCAGTAATTTTTACTGCTATAATGTGGCATTTGGGATGCCAAGAGAATATGTATAGTTCAGTTCATTATGGAGCTCATTCTAAATGCAGCACTTCTACACAAGCCTAATTTTAGAACTTCATGTTATACAGTGAAAGCATCAATGGAATTACAAACCCTGATTTGAATGAATGCTTTTACTGCTATGGAACACTTCAGCCAGTACTTGACAGCTGGTTTTGGAACTTTTCAAGGAACCAAAGATGGAATGTCTTCACCTGCCCTCTTCTTGGGTATCCATGTCTGTAATTAATGTACATGAAAAACAGAGATGGCTCACTTTAATCATGGGGACACCTTTGGAGTCATTGCTTGTCGACATTCAGGCACCTCTTGTTAATGGTGCTTGCATGAGATGACGTCAAAGGAGGCTGCCTGTGCAAACAAGAAAGAAAAATACCACTAAAGCAGTTGCACACTGAAAAACTTCCATAATTTTAGACGTTTAAATTTCAGTGTTAGTGCAGTGCAAATAAACCAATTTAGATTATATCTTTAGTGAAACTGCCATAGTTGAAATTATTTTGTTTTACTACGAACTATTGGCGCCACTAATAAATACCTGTATTAATGAAAATATGCTGACCAAAACTTACCCGTTCCTTGCGGCTGTGAGCTGCTTAACACGTCCTTTAGGATATTAGGAGCTTCAAAGTCTATTTGATCGCCATTTATGTGATGCGGCGAATTGAAACACGCGTAGCTTGCGGACATTTTACTTGTGAAGAATAAAAGTGAAAAAAAAAATTGTTACAGACACACTGGGACCATCGCATTGCTTTTGGCTGGTTCACTACACAGAAAAAAGCAATGTGACTGTGTTTGCATTGCAACTGATTACAAAAAAGAGTTCCTCATGCGTTCTATACGAACATTTAAATTTTAAATGAAATTATAGTATGTGAACTGAAGACCCACGTCTTGAGCAGATGAAGTGGAAGATTGACTAACCAGCAGCAGCGCATTTGTAGGGCGTCGTCATTCCGCGTAGGCGTCGCGGAAAAGACAGTAGGGACAGCTTGAAGGTTATTTCTAATTTGTAATCCATTTCGTGTCCACAACTGCCCCCACATCCTCATTTCCAGCCCGCCTCCTATTCTGCTCCAGCCCTAGAATTCGATGCCGGAGTCTGTGGAGTTGTTTTATCTTTTTCTTTGTTGTCTTCTCGGTGTTGGCAGTCACGAATAGCAGCACGAAAGACCACGCAAACTTTAAACGAACAAAGGAAAAGGAAAGCGCTATTTTGTGCACTTTTTTGACGCAAGAACCTTATAACATTCAAAGCTGACATATTTTTGAACAGGATGCCCAACCAGCCAAAAATGAACCACATATTCGTTTCTTTTCCACCTAATGTCTGGTGCCGAAACTCCCCGCTGCGTTACGACACCACCAAGCAGAAAGGAACATTTTCATAGCCTGACACTAAAATGTATCACTTCGTTAGGACATCGCCTTTTGCCATGCTACGGATAATACAGAATATAATCAATGCATGTTTCAGTTGCGTCGCGCTTGGCCTTTTAAAACACGGAAGAAATCACCTCTTAATATAGGTAATAGTTTCCTTGCTGCCGTTCATAACTTTATCAAAGTACATGATGCACGATAGGTTTCTAAATTTTCACCGCGTAGTGTGGGCAGCGTTACCGCGTCAGTAGGACTTCAATAACAATGATAAACTTTGCTTTCGAGCAGAACTGGTGATATTTACAGCTGGACATATAATAACGCAACGAGGCAAGACTGCACTGCTATTGGATTCCTTCTATGGAAAGTAAAAGTAAATTTCCAAGTTACTTACTTTAGTAACCACTGGATTAGTTCGCCCCGGGAGGCGACGGCAAAATCATTGCACCTCGGCACCCCCACATTCCTTGCAGAAATCGCAACCTGTCGTGGAACAGGGAATACGAACTGGCATAATTGCATATGCGTAAATGGCCTAAACAGAGCATAACGAGCATTTTAATTGACTTTTCAGTTTAATTAAAACGCTCGCGATGCTGGTTATCTCTGCTGCTGCACGTAAAGTAGCAGCGAATGAGCAAGGGGCCATCGACACCGAGGATACATGCGCTACCCGCCCATGGCCATTTCCACCCAGGAAGCGGCAGCAGTCAACATTTGTCTGTTACGAAGACATACGTATCTTCAGGGGTTGCTTCAGCACACAGTTTCTTGGATAACGTTGTTGCGCTGATATATGGAACTTTTTTTAATCGCGGCAAGAGCGCAGCAAAATAAAGAACAGCCGCATAACAGGTGGTGGCAGTGACCATGAATTCCGGGGCGTCGCACACCGCCATGTTGGCTCGGCGAAGCTAGGCCTGCCTATAGGCTTTTCGCGGGTCGGCGGTTCCGGACTTTTCCTTCCTCCATAGTGCCGGAGAAGCAGCACGAAGCGTTTTGTGAACTTGCTGCTGTTTTCAGAGGCTATCTGCGCAGCAATATTTTCCAGAATACGTTGGTAATCCGCTGTCTTGTATGCCGGTAAGCACGCGTAAAAAATTACAAGCAGATGCGACAAACGAGCCAGCAGTGATGAAGTTGTGTTCATCTTCTAGCGCGGCGAAGAGTTAGCTGCCTCCAGACGGCGGCTGAGCGTCAAGACTCCGAGGAGGGAGTTTTTAAAACCCTTTATGGTCTGGAGAAATACTCATACCGACAAACTCCTGTTTGTAGAAGGAGCATAATCATGTCAAGACGCAATTTTACTTCTTAATTTTGAGACAGTACTGGAAAACAGGATGTAATCACCTTTACTTCTTATAAGGAGTCTAAAATTTAGCCGTCAGGAGTATTAAAGGCGACGTCAACCATTTATGCTCCTCTTTGGACTTGTTTATCTTTAAAGTGTGGTTTCAAGATCGTCACTAACACGTGGCAATATATTTTGCCCACTTGAAAAACGACGCGAATAATTGGAAAATCCTTTATACACACTTTTTAAAACAGAATACCTCGCTAAGGCAATTAAAAGAACTTGCTTACAGAGGCGTTATCATTTTATTCGAATGTGTTTAATGAGAGAGGAGTTGATTGCATTGCTAACGGCCACAGTTTTCTGGCATGAACAGCGCAAAAGATGATTTATCAGGGGTTCAGAAAGCGTATTTCGGACCTTTTTGCTTAAAATGTGTCACATACTGCTGTCAAATAAAACACATGAAAACTATGAAAGTAAAACAAATCCTTTAAACTATATGTCTACCCTTAGCGGACGAATTACAACAAAAAATTGCGGCTGTCTATCGCGGTTAAGCCTAGGCTTGCGCTACCGTTTCGGTGAAATGAACAGTCCGCATTGTCACAACTGTCGCTTGTTTGAAACTGTGCAACATATCCTACTTGAGTACCCTGCGTACGCTGACGAGTGTGCGTACTATGAACATAGCATGGAGAAGAACCCCCTGGTGCCTTTATTAATGGACAGTGTTTTTGGTCCCTTAGCTTGCCCTAGGCAACAGAGACTCGCAATGAACTTTTTATTTACGTATTTGAAAGACATTGGACTCCTCAAGAAAACTCTAAATTCAACTTGCATGTTGCCCTCAAGCATTATTCAAGCTGTGAAGTCCATAAGCATAATTCGTCAGATTATGCATTTCATCATTTCATTTTATACCATTACTTCACGAAGCGTATTTATTGGCCGAATTTTATCACCCCCTTCATTTATTTTCCTCACCATTCTTTTTCAATCTTCCCTCCCAATTCTCCTTTCTACACAGAGTAGGAAGCCAGCGAAATCTAAACGCCGGCAGAATTCTTTATTTTTTAAAGGTCTCTCCTCTCACTCTCTCTCACTCTCTCCACTGAGGCTGTTCAGGCCGACTATGAAGAACATCTCCGACAATGAAGTTGTCCATGACAGATCGGGCATTTCCTTCTGCGTGCCTAAATGCCATCAGCGTTCTCCAAATGCTTTGGACGCCCAGCACCATAATTATGAATATGTTGTACGGGACCTCGCCACTTTGTACGGTTAGAAACGAGCTGCCGCAATGATTATTGGGTAGTTCTTTCTTTAACGTTCTTTGTATCCAAGCGAAAAACAGAATCCTGGCAGCCTATAAAAACCTGATTTCCCTTTTTCTTTTTACAGATTGTGCAGTTCAGGGTCGAAGGAACAAATTTACCTTAATATTTACCTTTACCATTAGACCACATCTTTACGGGAAGAGTCAGAGTGAAGTTTTAAAATGATTTGAAGGTCGTCGGCCTAACGGGCATCTTTCGAATCACTCGCGCTTTCTTTCTTTATGCCTGTCTTCGACACATTACACGGAAGACAAAATAACATTTACAATTGTCCCCTTGCATGTGGGAGTTTATAACAAATCAGTTACAATTAGCTTCGTCATATTCAAATCAACCAGGGACAACAGATGCTCTACCTTCGACATCCGTTCAAAAACTGGATCAGCTCTTCTCTTTATTTCCACGAACTAGTGCATGCTTTCGCGGAAGTAGATTCGGTATGGACTTGCACCTCGTTCGCAATGATATCAAGTCATTCTCGAAGGTCAAATACGTTCGGAGGTCAATAAGGATTAGTGTATCATAAGGCACTACCTCGTCATTTTCTAATGAAACAAAGCCTATTAAATAGCGGTCGACAGAAATATCTTTAATTCATCTCTGCATGACGTCCGAGTAGTACGTACCTTTAAAGCAGTGTTGGTCACCAAGCTTTTTTTGTTTTTATTGCCTTTACTCTACAAACAGTACATGCTGGTGGATTATGAAAAAAGGAGTCGGTTTACATGCAATATCTGTAATTATAAGACAATAAAATTCATAACCGGCCACCCACTTGCTACCCCAAACACACTTGAAAGTGGTGTGAGACTTGTACATTATGTGAAATATAAAACTCATCGGAACAAAATACGTCAGTGCGTCGGCCGGGAATCGAACCCGGGTCAACTGCTTGGAAGGCAGCTATGCTAACCACTATACCACCGACGC
>JAJIZL010009535.1:0-14442 GCA_023969395.1 Amblyomma maculatum | reverse complement strand
CATGGAAGGCATAATAAAAGTAGGTCAGGCGGATCCGAACCGACAGAGCTATTTAGAAGCAGCTATTAAGAGCCGGAAAAAAAGAAAGAAGTAAGCAAGAATGAAAATCCCAGAGAGAAGGACACAGAGAACCGAAAGCAGGAGCCAACAGGTGGGAGAGGGAGAGAGAAGGCCCAGGTGCTTATCGCCGGAGGTTCTAACATGAGCAGGTACAAGCGAGATATCTTGGAGATATGTTGGAACGTGATGTGCGAGTGTTAGTTGGAGCCTTCCCAGGGAGAACAATGAGGGCATTGCTGAAAGAGAGTAAAAATAGGCTGCGAAAAAATTCCGCAGAGCGCAGTATGGTAATAGTAGCCGCGGGGCTAAACGATGTCCTAAATGGTGACGCTGCAGGAGTGGTGGAAAGTTTAGCTAAGGGAGTTGACGATTTCGGGGAGATAGCACAGCAAGCGCAGATAGTTGTATGCACAGTACCGGAGGTGCTAAGATTGAACGGAAAGCTGGAAAAGGACGTGGTGACAGTTAATCAGGACATAAGAAAGTTATGCCTGGAGAAGCTTTTCGAAGTGGTTGAGGTAAACAGGGAGGTGCATAAAGCAGGTTTTGGTAGGGCTTTTCAGCGAGATGGCATTCATTTTAACAGAAGGGTGGGAGCAGCGATCGGCTGGCGCCTGGCAGGCAGGGCTGCAGCTTTTTTAGGGGGTCCGCGAGGACTCCGTGCACAGAGGCAGTTAGAAGTGAAGAATAAGAAAGTGTAATAACAGAGGCTGAGCTTCCAAAAATGGCAAGGAGGAGATCGAGAAAGAAAAGTACAAAAAAAAATTTAACACTAGGATCAGCTACATAAACATGCAAGGCGGTAGAAAAAGAGCGAAATGGCTAGAGATTGAACAGCAGTTCAAGAATGACAAAATAGGTGTGTACGCTCTTTGCGAGACTCATCTCAGGGATCTAGAAGATCCGCCGTTTATAGAAGGCTACGTCTGGGAAGGGTGCAACAGAATGGGAACGAAAAAAAGGGTTGAGGGGTAGGTATGTTGATACACCAGGGAACAAATTGGCAAAGAATTAAATCGACTTGTAAAGAACATATCTGGGTATTGTCGTGACGCTGGGGCTATGTCGACCCGGCCTTCACTTGGTAGCGTGCAGAGACTCCGGGTTGAAGGAGGATTAAATCTTCGAAGTTGGTAAAATATATACAAGCAGGTTTAATGGCACTTTGAGAAAACTTATTTACATGATTATTTACATGAAAAAGAAGGGTACATCAGCAAAATGGCAAGCGTTAAGAGTTCATAGCGAGAAGCTTCTGGATGAGCCGTTTACCCAGGGCTCAGAGCGACATTTCGTGCTCTGCAGCGTCCTTAAAACCCCCTATGTCCAGCCCCTCTCTGAAGATGCTGACCAACCAAATCCAGGGCACGCCCCTCAGATATCGGCATCCAATCGAACACATCACTGCACTGATGGTCTGAAGCACCGACTGGCCCGGCATTGTTTCGTTGAGCCTGGTCACTTATTGGCGGGAAAAGCTTGGGAACGGCGAGGAGGTACATTTCTATTCTTCAGCCAAGAATCGATAGGCTGGTTCCGGCAAGTGGATTTCCTTCTCAGAAACCCAAGTGCACGTGCGCGCCGCATACGCTTCCAGCATTGTTCCTTTCCGGCAATTGCAAATCTTTCCTGCATTCCCGGGAAATCATCTAATGGCCGTATGCGTCATGCTCCTTTCTTGTCCTGCAAGTCAGCGGACATGTCACTCTGTCGTCTCCTTTAGATAGTAGGCATTCCTCAGTGGACGATGGCGCTTCTCGACTGGAAGGGTGAACAAAAGAAAGAAAGCACTTCGGGCTATTTCCCGCAGGGGGACATTTCTTTGTGTTTTTCTAGACGCTCTCTTGACAGGGTCAATTTGGCATTTGCAGGGTGTCCACAAAGCAAAACAGGCTTACAAAACAGGATTCCTGGAAACAGGCTCACTTAGGGCCATTGTACCAACACCACATATCCACAGCACTTATCCATGCCCACAGGCGAACAATAGAGCGCGCAAGTGCGGATGATGCACGGTCGTAACAGTATCAGGAACAATTGCCGGCATAAGGACATGGCTAGGGATAGTTTATTTAGGAGCAGGACACCAATGCAGGCAAGAAAACAAAGATCTTGTTGAATGTCTCAGTGACGATATAAGCCAGTTTGGAGACGGGGCCAATATTATTTTGCTGGGGGACATGAACGGCCACATCGACGATCTGGATGGATACACGGATTGTAACGGGAAGCTAATGCTAGATTTCTGCGAGCGACACGATCTAGTTATAGTAAATAGAGAAACAAAATGTGAAGGCCAAATCACGTGGGAATTTCGCAACAGGCAGATGACCATTGACTACTGTCTAATGTCGCAGGAAATTTATAGCAAGGTCACAAAAATGGAAATAGACGAAGAAGGAAAGTGTAGTCTGGGAAGTGATCATAAACGTATTAGTCTGCAGATGGGGCCCTTGATGAAAGGAGAAACGGAACTTAGACAAAAACTAAACGCAAAATTAAATGACGATCAAATAGCGCAGATAGCAGCAGAGATAGAGGAAGCAATAGAGAAAAGCCCCATGGAAAACTGGGATTATGAACAGGTACAGTACTACTCATAAGGAGGAAAATTAAGGAGGTTAATGTAGCAAAACGCTGGAATGGAAAGAGGAAGCCACGCAGCTGGTGGAATAAGGAAATCAGGGAAGCTATTGAACAACGACGGGCTGCTTCAAGGGAACACCGAGTGGCAAAGAAAGCACAGGTATCTCAGGAGGAAATCGACCAAAAATGGGAATCATATCGACAAAAGAAACTTGAGGTACAGGCCCTCGTCCAAAGTAAAATAAAAAAGTCCACCGATCGCTGGATGGCTGACATACACGATGCCTCTAGAGGCGGGGAAAGAAAATTCTGGAACCATATAAGCTGGCTAGGGAAAAAGAATCAAATAAAGCAAGATCGGATTCAAGATAACGAGGGGAATTGTTTAAAGGGAGACAACGCAGTGAACTACATTACATCAGTTATAGCCGAGTCATTTAAGAGCGACGGCAGGGTAATCTCCGCAAATCAGGAAGCAACACAAGGTAGCAGAATACAAAGCAGCTTAGAACTGACCAATCTAAACCGGAAAAAGGCAGAAAAAAATATTCCTAAAACACATCTACAGGAATAGATGGAATTCCGATCAAGCTGATTAACGAACTTGTCAAAAAGTAAGGAAACGTTGTTAAAAGCTCTGGAAACAGTCATAACGAATAAGCAAATTCCGGACAGCTGGCGGCAGAGTAAAATGAATTTGATTTATAAAGGAAAAGGAGAAAGGATGTACATAAAGTCCTACAGGTCGATTACCATAACATTTGTTATGTACAGGTTGGCCATGCAGGCGGTGAAATTAAAGGTGCAAGCATGGGTAGAAAGTAACAAGATGCTCGGAGAACTTCACAACGGCTTTAGAAATGGTAGGCGTATAGATGATAGCCTGTTCGGGCTTACGCAATGCATCGAAATATCTAGAGTGAAAAATACACCTTTGTATTTGGCCTTCCTTGACATAAACAGGGCATACGACAACGTAAACAGGGAACTCCTGTGGAACATGTTAAAAGAAGAAGGTATCGGTTATGAGATAATAGAGTTCCTAAAGGAAATATACCGGGATAACAAAGTAGAAATTACATGGGAAGGGATAAGAAGTACGCAAGATGTCAAAGTATGCAAAGGATTAAGACAAGCCTGTCCTCTATCACCGCTTCTGTTCATGCTTTACATGATAAACCTAGAACGGATGATTCAAGACAGTAACCTAGGTTTTAACTTGTCATATAGGTTAGGTGGAAAGACGGTAGAGCAGCGCCTCCCCGGTTTGATGTATGCAGACGATATTGTGCTGCTAGCTGAAAGTCTGGAAGAATTGCAAACTCTATTTAAGTACTGCGGAGAAGAAGGGGACGCTCTAGGCTTCAGTTTTAGCGCAGTTAAGTCGGGTCTGATGATTTTCAACGGCTCAACTGATCAGGGTCTTAAAATACAAGGCCATGAAATACCCAGAGTAGCAGAATATGAATATCTGGGGGCATGTGTAAACGAATGATTGGCATACATTGGAAAGCATGAGCAATCATTTAAGGCCAAAGGGCGAAGGAATGCCGGGATAATGAAGCATAGGGTATTGTGGGGATACAGCAGGTATGAGGTTTTGAGGGGTATTTGGAAAGGAATTATGGTGCCCGTACTTACTTTCGGAAATGCGGTTTTGTGCCTAAAATCAGAGGTACAGTCGACATTAGAAATAAATCAGAGAGCCGTTGGACGATTAGTACTAGGTGACCACGGCAAAACCACAAATGAGGCGGTACAGGGAGATAGACTGGGCATCTTTCGAAGTACGGGACGCTCAGAGTAAAATATTATATGAGGAACACTTCAGGAAATAGGACAGTAACAGATGGGCAGCTAAAGTAGTTAAATACCTGTACTTAAAAATCGTTGACTCAAAATGGAGGAAAAGAACTAGGAAACTAACTAGTAAGTATGCTAGTCCCAAGGACGGAGAAATAAAGAGCTTTAAGCTACAGGTGGAAAACACAGAAGGTAAAAATTGGATAAATTGGATGGAGAAGAAACAGAGTGTGGAATTATACCGAAACTGGAAAATGCAGATCAGGAAATAAGCTTCCTTTGATAACTCAAGAGGAAGTGCCCTACGTTTTGAAGCTAGATCAGGGTGCCTTAGAACACGCAGCTACAACAAGAAATTTAACAATGAAGATGACGCATGTGCTGTATGTGGTAACTCCAGTGAAACAATTGACCATATTATACTCGAATGTAATGGTATCCACCCGGAAGTTGATGCAGGCGCAGTAACTGTTCCTGAAGTTCTGTGGTTTAGAGATACCAGTGGCCGGGTGAATAAACCGGCGGTGGAAACTAGCAAAAAACGACTGGAAGATTGGTGGTTTAAATGCAGAGAAGTGGCATAATGTTAGTAATGTAGAAACAAAAATATAATAAATAAAATAATGTTTAGTTAACCAATTTAAATCAATAATTAAGATAGAGGGAGAAAAATGAGCATGATAGCTACTGCTACCACTCCGTTTCAAAGGGGACGCTCCTTTATTCCATCCAGCCATCCAGAGTCAGTCAGCCGAGTGGTGTTGCTGAAGGTCAGACGTACTAGCTTCGGCAGAGTTTATAGTGACAACTGTTTTCTGTGAGCGTTGTTTTTGCAATGGATGATTTTCGTGAACAGCGTGTGGCGGTGAAATGTGCTTTCTGATCGAAACAAAAAAATGGAACAGAAACTCTTAAAATGTTAACAACGGCATACAAGGATGATGCTATGGGGAAAACTCAACAGTTTGAGGGGTTCTCCCGTTTCAAAATGGGTGAAATGTCAACTGATGATCAACTTCATTCTGGGCGTCCTTCCACAGCCAGAACACATGAAAATGTTGAAAAAATACGTGCAATCATCAATATTTGACAAAAAAATGGTACAACCCCTGTTCCTCAGCCACCATACTCAACGGGCCTTGCCCGGTGGGACTTTTTTTGTTTCCCAGAATGAAAAAAAATATATAAAAGCAAAGCGTTTTGCTGATGTTGCAGAGGCAAAGAAAAAAAACGACGCAGGCGCTGTCAAGCATCACAAAAGATTAATTTAAACAATTTTTTGAAAAGTGGAATGAAAGTTTAAACAATTGTATTAGTGAAAGTGGAGGGTACTTTGAAGGAGATTGAAGGTTTTGGCTTGAAATGTGAATAAATAGGTTCAAAATAAAATAAGTTCGGTTTCTCTTGGGTACCCCTTATAGTAGATGGGAGGTAAAAAATGCAACGGATGCTTCTCTTGAGTCCTAGCAACAGTCCTTTTACTTTAGTTGGAAAGTACGCTTTGAATTCTTTTTATTCTTCGCCCATTCTTGCTGTGACAACCAATATATTTATCCTTATCTTCTGGATTGAAGTGATGGCAGGCTGTAATTTGACGAATTTGTGTGGTTTATTTACATTTATGCGAAGTTGTGCACTGAGTATTATCTTTTACCAGTCACTTGACAATTCGGTACGACTTAAAACTATTGCCAAAGCTTTTGTTTGCTCAAACAGGGTGCCTTTATGACGGTGCAGCGTAGCGACACTTGTAGATATGAAAAACGTGGGATAGCTGTTAGGACACCGTGATATCTTAACTAGAACCTCCAAATACAAGATGGAATCCCAGCTCTGAATAAGTACTTGACAAAACTGGGGGTAATTAATATTTTCCTAGCCTTTATGGCTACTGCACATGATGTTAAGAACTTTCTTTGCGTGGGTAAGGTTCTATTAGGCAAAAAAAATTGGCACATTGAGGTACTTATATTATCTATTTGATGGACAGCATCCACTTTGAACACGAAGACGTTTTATATAAGGGCATCAAGGTGAATATCACTTTGTTATCTTGAATGCAAGGCCACGTAAACGGTGCTTAAACTCGGCAACGTCACAAGAGAATTTACTTGATCCTGTTCAGTTTTGTATGTTTGCGGTCCGTGACGATTAGAACATGCAAATGACATCAATTTTGCATTGAGAGCCGCGGTAATTGCGCCGACGTGCCCGACTAAGTACACCTTGCGTATTTTTTTGTGATAAATAAACATATGTTTTACAGTAGCCACATCTTTGCCTCAAACATTTGAACTGAGGGGTGTTCTGTGCATTTACCATACTGACAGTTACTTGGCGCGCTCGATATAGCTTTTAAATACATGCGGTAAAAATAACATATTGGAAATGCAGGTGCAATAAGACCTTGATCTTATTCGTAAGTGACTCCGGTGTGCCTCACGGTGTGAACTCTGAATAGTTAGACATGGTGGACTAATATGTTATTAATAGAGAGATTTAGTTTACAGTGATTAGCGATCCGCCACTGTGGCCCTTTGCTGCGCGTAGGCGGGGCGCACAAGCTGACTGGTGCTGACGCGGCGGGTCTAATGTGCCGCCAGATGTGGCGCCAGCTATCGGCGTCGAGGGGATGCAGTGGAATTCGCGGTGACGGATTACGGTAAACTAAAGCTCTGTAATAGCGTAGCCTTCCACCGTGGTCTAGACCCATGTGTAAGCGGGTGTATTTAGGTGAAAATAAACTTCCTGCTTTGAATAAATTGATCTGATATATAACCTTATGTAACGACTTGAACGCGTGCTAAGGGGGGGGGGGGGAAAAAAGCTTCCCAACTACATTCGATTATTTCTGCGTTAGCGGTGTATGGTAGCGTGAAAAGGCGTACACAATGCGCATTGCCAAATGCTTGTAACGACGACTGAGCAGCGTCGGTGACAGCTTCCACTTCTCTGCGACCGAACTAAAACATCTGCTAGCCTCCCAAACAGCTGCTCTCAAACGACGCGAACATACGGATTCAGTTCCGAGTAGCTCGATATTCCTGGGCTGCTCGAATCCGCAAAAACGCACACTCCTGTTCAGGTTGGATAAAAAAAGAAAGGCTAGAAAGTGCGTCACATGGCATTTTTGAAGCCTACAAGGAAAATTAAAATTGAAAACACAACTGAAAAGTTTTATCGCGTGACAATGCAGTGGCAGGTAGTATACGGCCTATTTCTTTCCCCATTTATGCGAAGCGCCACGTGTGCTGGACAATCCTTGTCTGTAGTTCGTTGAAACTTCAGGCAGTCTCATTTGTAATTTTGCCGAAGCCGCCGAAGAGATGCTGTCTTGTCTGCCCTGTAGCGTGCACGTCATTACAAGCATTTGGCAATGCGCATTCTATGCGCTTTTTCAAGCTATCGCAAATGAAACTTATTTGCATTCCGACAAAAATGTAGGCTGAATCCCAAGATGCAGTGCGCAAAACTGCCGTTGGAGGGAGAAGGAAGTGGTTTGAGAAGATGATGGATAGCAGAGGCTGAGCATGCGACGTCAAGCAATTTTTTCTTCTATGGTCTTATCTATACTGCTTCGGAGCCACGAAACATATTTACCTTAAAGCAACTACTATACTCAGTGACTCTAAATTCGCCATACGAAATTATGTGAGCGGCAGAATTTCTAAAGCAGCAATGAGCATATTGGGTCAAATAAAGCACTTAGAATCACTCAATTGATATGGATTCCAGCTCACTTGTGGAACCCTGGTAACGAATTGGCACACATCAAAGATCGAGGATTCGAAAGCCGAGCAGGGGACGCGGTAGTTACTGCGAGTTTCTCGAAGGATGGCCTAGCATCATTTCACAACATTAGTATTCATTTTAAGCTTGAAAGAAGGATATTCCCCCCTCCAGACAAAGCCTTAGATAAGAAGCAGGAGGCCACCTGTAGGCGACTCCAGACGCGATTTTTTGACTCCTCACTTGTTGTCAAAATTCTACCCCGGTGATTACGACCCGGAATGTACACTGTGTGGTGAAACAGCCACTTATGATCACATATTAAGGAACTGTAAAGAGGAGCCGCCCCGGAATCTCAAATACAAGTTTCTACTCTCGACCAATAGAAGGGAGCTCAGACCTGTGAGTTGAAACCCGGGTTATTAAATCGGCTACTCAGGTCGCTGTCAGCCACCTAGCACCGATAATCTGCATTATGCCTTCTCTGACTAAATAATGTTTTGCAATCTAATTCCTTTGCCAGGGGTGGTCATGACGTGTCTTGTGATTGTGAGGTTTCATTTGTGCGGACGACATTAACAAGCGAGCTCAGCGCAGCGCATTAAAGGTGCTTCCCTATAAAAAGAGGTCAGCCCACAGCTTCGACCACTTTCTCGCGTTTGTTGCGATCAGTTCAGTGGTCAGCTGATAATATAAAAAATGCCCAAATTTTTTCCCAGTTGGCACGGAAAGCATTGATTGCAAGTGCGTAATAATGTATATTCTGTTGCACAGCTCGTGCACTTTAAACATGAAAATGTCAACCTTCAGGCTTTTCGCCCTCCTTATTCCGGGCGACTGTATACTATTATATTCTTATTATAAAACCATTCAGCATGAATTTTCAATGGGAATTTATTCAGCTGTTTAATGTCAAACCGCACTTCAATATTTTAAAATTCGCATTCTCCGCCTGTTGCAAGGCTTCGTATGAAGCTACAATATTGTAATTGTGGTAGGGGCTAGTGACCGCTCTTCTACAAGCTACAACCTCTCTCTAGGAAAAGCGCATTATTTAACTGCAAAAAAGCTGAATACATTCATCATACCGAGAGCGCCCTCCTTACCCAACCAGTTGTCGAGTTGCACGCAGTCCATTGAGCCTAGCACATACACCCGAATGCACAAGAAAGGCGCCTAGTGGGGTGACACTTCTGTATAAGCACTGCAGCCAGAAAATTGCTGGCGGTAGATGCGGCTTCTATTTTCTGATGGCGAACACGCATATTTCTAAAATGCTTTCTTACTCACCCGTTAGTGGCACTCAAACATCTTAAGCATCAAATTGCTCTATTTTGCGACTAAGACAATTATTAGCAGATGGTCAAATATTTAGGGGAATCCCCCAAGGTGGAGTAGATTTGTAATAGGGGAGTAATTACTCATTGCATCCACCCAAGCGCAGCCAACGGCTACAAATTAAAGCTATACAGCTTTCTCAGAAACTTCGTAGTTAAAGAAAAGCTCGTCCTGATCCGGGAATCGAACCCGGCACAACCGCCTTTCCGGGGCAGTCGCTCTACCGACTGAGCTAACCAGGACGATCAGTAGAGCAGACGGTAGGGCGAGAGCGAATTGATCTATAAATCGAAGTGGGAACGGTGTTGGTTCAATATTTAGGGGAATCCCCCAAGGTGGAGTAGATTTGTAATAAGGGAGTAATTACTCATTACATCCACCCAAGCGCAGCCAACGGCTACAAAGGAAAGCTATACAGCTTTCTCAGAAACTTCGCAGTTAAAGAAAAATACGAATTTTTCATACTTTTTATTATCATTTTTTTTTACTATCAGTGATTAGCGCCAGTACTAAATACCTGTATTAATAACTAATGTGTCGACCAAAATTTACCCGGTCCTTGTAGGCTGTGAGCTGCTTAACACGTCATTCAGGATTATAGGAGCTTCAAAGTCTATTTGATGGCCATTTATGTGATGCGGCGAATTGAAGCACGCGTAGCTTGCGGACATTTTACTTGTGAAGAATAAAAGTGAAAACAAAAATTGGTACAGGCACACTGGTACCATCGCATTGCTTTTTGCTGGTTCACTACACAGAAAAAATCAATGTGACTGTTTTTGCATTGCAACTGATTACAAAAATGAGTTCTTCATGCGATCTATACGAACATTTAAATTTTAACTGAAATTATAGTATGTGAACTGAAGACCCACGTCTTGAGCAGATGCAGTGGAAGATTGGCTAACCAGCAGCAGCGCATTGGTAGGGTGTCGTCATTCCGCGTAGGCGTCGCGGGAAAGACAGTAGGGGCAGCTTGATCCATTTGTAATCCATTTCGTGTCCACAACTGCCTCCACATCCTCAATTCCAGCCCGCCTCCTATTCTGCTCCAGTCCTAGAATTCGATGCCGGAGTCTGTGGAGTTGCTTTATCTTTTTATTTGTTGTCTTCTCGGTGTTGGTAGTCACGAATAGCAGCACGAAAGACCACGCAAACTTTAAACGAACAAAGGAAAAGGAAAGCCCTATTTTGTGCACTTTTTTGACGCAAGAACCTTATAACATTCAAAGCTGACACATTTTCGAACAGGATGCCCAACCAACCAAAAAGGAACCACATATTCTTTGCTTTTCCAGCTAATGTCCGCTGCCGAAACTCCACGCTGCGTTACGACACCACCAAGCAGAAAGAAAGAGTTTTATAGCCTGACACTAAAATGTATCACTTCGTTAGGAGATCGCCTCTTACCATGCTACGAATAATACAGGAGATAATGCATGTTTCAGTTGTGTCGCGCTGGGTCTTTTTAGAACACGGAAGTAATCACCCCTTAATATAGGTAATAGTTTCCTTGCTGCCGTTCATAACTTTATCAAAGTACACAATGCCCGATAGGTTTCTAAATTTTCACCGCGATCATAGTCTGGGCAGCGTCACCGTATCAGTAGGACTTCAATAACAATGATAAAGCTTACTTTCGAGGAGAACTGTTGATATTTACAGCTGCACATATAATAACGCAACGAGGCATGACTGCACTGCTATTGGATTCCTTCTACGGAAAGTAAAAGTAAATTTCCAAGGTACTTACTTTAGAAACCACTGGATTAAGTTGACCCCGGGAGGCGACGACAAAATCATTGCACCTCGGCACCACCACATTCCTTGCAGAAATCGCAGCCTGTCGTTGAACAGGAAATAAGAACTGGCATGATTGTATATGCGTAAATGGCCTAAACAGAGCATAACGAGCATTTTATTTGACTTTTCAGTTTAATTAAAACGCTGGTGATGCTGGTTATCTCTGCTGCTGCACGTAAAGTAGCAGCGAACGAGCAAGGGGCCATCGGCACCGAGGATACATGCGCCACCCGCCCATGGCCATTTCAACCCAGGAAGCGGCAGCAGTCAACATTTGTCTGTTACGGAGACATACATATCTTCAGGGGTTGCTTCAGCACACAGTTTCTTGGATAACGTTGTTGCGCTGGTATATGGAACTTTTTTTAATCGCGGCAAGCGCGCAGCAACATAAAGAACAGCCGCATAACAGGTGGTGGTAGTGATCATGAATTCCGGGGCGTCGCACACCGCCATGTTGGCTCGGCGATGCTAGGCCTGCCTATAGGCCGTTCTCGGGTCGGCGGTGCCGGACTTTTCCTTCCTCCATAGTGCCGGAGAAGCAGCACGAAGCGTTTTGTGAACTTGCTGCCGTTTTCAGAGGCTATCTGCGCAACAATATTTTCCAGAATACGTTGGTAATCCGCTGTCTTGTATGCCGGTAAACACGCGTAAAGAAACACAAGCAGATGGGACAAACGAGCCACCAGTGATGAAGTTGTGTTCATCTTCTAGCGCGGCGAAGAGTTAGCTGCCGCCAGACGGCGGCTGAGCGTCAAGAATTCGAGGAGGGAGTTTTTAAAACCCTTTATGGTCTGGAGAAATAGTCATACCGACAAACTCCTGTTTGTAGAAGGAGCATAATCATGTCAAGACGCAATTTTACTTCTTAATTTTGAGACAGTAGTGAAAAACAGGATGTAATCACCTTTACTTCTTATAAGGAGTCTAAAATTTAGCAGTAAGGAGTATTAAAGGCGACGTCAACCATTTATGCTCCTCTTTGGACTTGTTTATCTTTAAAGTGTGGTTTCAGGATCGTCACTAACACGTGGCAATATATTTTGCCCACTTGAAAAACGACGCGAATAATTGGAAAATCCTTTATACACATTTTTTAAAACAGAATACCTCGCTAAGGCAATTAAAAGAACTTGCTTACAGAGGCGTTACCATTTAATTCGAATGTGTGTAATGAGAGAGGAGTTCATTGCATTGCTAACGGCCATAGTTTTCGGGCATGAACAGCGCAAAAGATGATTTATCAGGGGTTCAGAAAGCGTATTTCGGACCTTTTTCTTAAAATATGTCACATACTGCTGTCAAATAAAACACGTGAAAACTATGAAAGTAAAACAAATCCTTTAAACTATATGTCTACCCTTAGCGGTCGAATTACAACAAAAAATTGCGGCGGTCTATCGCGGTTAAGCCTGGCTTGCGCTACCGTTTCGGTGAAATGAACAGTCCGCATTGTCACAACAGTCGCTTGTTTGAAACTGTGCAACATATCCTACTTGAGTACCCTGCGTACGCTGACGAGTGTGCGTACTATGAACACAGCATGGAGAAGAACCCCCTAGTGCCTTTAATAATGAGCAGTGTTTTCGGTCCCTTAGCCTGCCCTAGGCAACAGAGACTCGCAATGAACTTTTTATTTACGTATTTGAAAGACATTGGACTCCTCAAGAAAACTCTAAATTCAACTTGCATGTTGCCCTCAAGCACTGTTCAAGCTGTGAACTCCATAAGCATAATTCGTCAGATTATGCATTTCATCATTTCGTTTTATACCATTACTCCACGAAGCGTATTTATTGGCCGAATTTTATCTCCCCCTTCATTTATTTTCCTCACCATTCTTTTTCAATCTTCCCTCCCAATTCTCCTTTCTACACAGAGTAGGAAGCCAGTGAAATCTAAACGCCGGCAGAATTCTTTATTTTTTTAAGGGTCTCTCTCTCTCTCTCTCTCACTCTCTCAACTGAGGCTGTTCAGGCCGACTATGAAGAACATCTCCGACAATGAAGTTGTCCATGACAGATCGGGCATTTCCTTCTGCGTGCCTAAATGCCATCAGCGTTTTCCAAATGCTTTGGACGCCCAGCACCATAATTATGAATATGTCGTACGGGACCTCGCCATTTTGTACGGTTAGAAACGAGCTGCCGCAATGATTATTGGGTAGTTCTTTCTTTAACGTTCTTTGTATCCAAGCGAAAAACAGAATCCTGGCAGCCTATAAAAACCTGATTTCCCTTTTTCTTTTTACAGATTGTGCAGTTGAGGGTCGAAGGAACAAATTTACCTTAATATTTACCTTTACCATTAGACCACATCTTTACGGGAAGAGTCAGAGTGAAGTTTGAAGAAAAATGATTTGAAGGTCGTCGGCCTAACGGGCATCTTTCGAATCACTCGCGCTTTCTTTCTTTATGCCTGTCTTCGACACATTACACGGAAGACAAAATAACATTTAAAATTGTCCCTTTGCATGTGGGAGTTTATAACAAATCAGTTGCAATTAGCTTCGTCATATTCAAATCAACCAGGGACAACAGATGCTCTACCTTCGACATCCGTTCAAGAACTGGATCAGCTCTTCTCTTTATTTCCACGAACTAGTGCATGATTTCGCGGAAGTAGATTCGGTCTGGACTTGCACCTCGTTCGCAATAATATCAAGTCATTCTCGAAGGTCAAATACGTTCGGAGGTCAATAAGGATTAGTGTATCATAAGGCACTACCTCGTCATTTTCTAATGAAACAAAGCCTATTAAATGGGGGTCGACAGAAATATCTTTAATTCATCTCTGCATGACGTCCGAGTAGTACGTACCTTTAAAGCAGTGTTGGTCACCAAGCTTTTTTTGTTTTTATTGCCTTTACTCTACAAACAGTACATGCTGGTGGATTATGAAAAAAGGAGTCGGTTTACATGCAATATCTGTAATTATAAGACAATAAAATTCATAACCGGCCACCCACTTGCTACCCCAAACACACTTGAAAGTGGTGTGAGACTTGTACATTATGTGAAATATAAAACTCATCGGAACAAAATACGTCAGTGCGTCGGCCGGGAATCGAACCCGGGTCAACTGCTTGGAAGGCAGCTATGCTAACCACTATACCACCGACGC
>JAJIZL010009468.1:0-12461 GCA_023969395.1 Amblyomma maculatum | reverse complement strand
ACTCTACTCTACTCTACTCTACTCTACTCTACTCTACTCTACTCTACCCTACTCTACTCTCTACTCGCCCGCTTCTTGCACATATGAAGGCAGATGTTTGGCAGCCCGGCCACGTGAGATTTGTACGCGGAACATTTTTGTGCGCAAGAAACGCTCCACACGAACTGGACTTTCGTCCGCGGAAGAGGAAAACTAGGGACAAATTTATGCAGGTACATGTTTTTATTTTTAACACAAATTTGTTGTTTCGATAACTGAGTGATTATGTTCGTGTGTGCATAGCAGCAAAAGAAATCAAATTTTACCGACTACACGGAGCAAACACGCGAGATCGATACCAAAAGGCACGCATGATCACATCTTGGATGTGAATGGCGATGGAGGCTTGACATGAAGTTCTTCTGTTATGAATATCGGTCTAGATATTTTGTCAAGAGCCGTTGGCGGTCATATCGGCGTTTGCATTGCTCTGTCGTTTTTCATTAACAATGGCTTCTTTTGAGAAAACATCTTTATTTGCTATTAGAATGCGGTAATATATCGCTACAGTAAGACCAACATGAATGGGTACGAAATGTACTTTTAATATCTTTAACAAAGTTAGCACAATGCACGCTTGCAGAAACTAAATTTGTCCACGAAATGTATTTCCTGCCCCACCTCTTGTAAAGCGACAAACTAATTGCATTTTTCCCGAGCACAGAGGTTCTTTCCTTCCATTCTCTGCATACGTGTAGCTTTACAAAATTGCTCTCTTCTTCGATATACCTGTTAATCAGAGAAAATTTAAAGGCCAACCTAGCACTATCGCAAACGCCCCCTACGTGAGACATCGAATCGCGCTGCGCATGTCTGCTTTTTTGGCCCGACTATGAACAATATCCAAACTTTGTGGCTTCATTATAGAACTGGGTATGTAGCATTGGGTATGTAGAAGCCATACCATAGAGCGGTTTGCTAGTTCCCAATTAATGCAGCACTTTTTTTGCTCAGTTATTGCGCAAAAGGCTAGAGAAGGCAGCACCAAGAAAACAAAGGCTGCGACCAAAATTCGCGAATTACATTCTGCTTTCTACACAGAGGGACGAAGTTTAGTGAAGATTACACCGGACAGTGGCTTACATAAGAATACAACTAGTCGCTCTGATGAACATCTCTTCATTTCCGAAAGGCTTCTGCGTTGCCATTAGTACTTCAGATACACTTTGCTCAGTGAATTCTGCGCAAAAGAAAATCTCTACTCTGAATATAGGGGCTCCTCTATACAAAGGGGCCCCTCGGTACATGTGGTCCTACCCGGTACCAAACCGCGCAAGTACTTTGAGAGGACAGGAAAAGCGAAGGGCTTTGACAGGCTAATTTCAGCCACTTGTTTGTTTTTGCTGGTCTATTAATGGCACTCAAGTTACGATTTGTCAGATTAGGAAGGAGGCCTGCTGCGGCCTTGCTGAATCCTCAGTATGCTGACAGACAATCTGGGAGCAGAATTGAGAAGTAAAATATACGCTTCCAGATTGTTTTCCGTGCACTAAACGCCCCTATATTCGACAGATACAATTACATGGTTCAGAAGCCTCTACGCATTGCAGAGAAGCCAGAGTATTTCTGCACAGTTTGACACTAGACTGCTCGTAAGGGCTAACTGACTCACGATCACTTCTCACACTTAGTGTTCAGTCTGAGCAAGAGCATATATTCCTTCACAGGTTGTTTCCGTGTAAAAACACACAATGCTGTGAAACCTTTTTTTTTTTTTTTGTCGTGGGTAGCATTAATGAATGGATGAAATATAGGAGCGTCCCCTTTGAAACGGGGTGGTAGCGGTTGCTATCATGCTCGTTTTTTTCCCCTTATATCTTAATTATTGTTTTAGATCAGTTAACTATATACCATCACTCTATTTATTGAATTTTTGTTTATACATTACTATAATTATGTTACGTTCCTGCTTTTAAGCCACCAATCTTCCAATCGCTTATTTGCTAGCTTTCACCGCAGGTTAATACACCCGGCCACTGGTATCTCTAAACCCCAGGGTCTCAGGAAGAGTGACTGCTCCTGCATCGACTTCCGGATGGATAACATCACATTCGAGTATAAGATGGTTAATTGTTTTTGGGGATTTACCCCATCCTGCACATGCCATCTTCATGGTTAAATTTCGTTTTGTAGCTGCGTGTTCTAAGGCTCCCTGATCTAGCTTCAAAAAAGTAGGGCATTGCCTCTTGAGTTATCAAAGAAAGCTTCCTTCCTGATCTGCCTTTTCCACTTTCAGTATAGCTCCACACTCTTTCTTTTCCATAAAATTTGTCCAATTTTTACCGCCCGTGTTTTCCCCCTGTTGCTTAACTCTCTTTCTTCGTCCTTGTGACCAGCATACTTACTGGTTAGTTTCCTACTTTTTTCCTCCATTGTGAGGCAACGATTTTTAGGCAAGGGCTATTTAAATACTTTAGCTACCCACGTGTTACTCTATAATTGCATCAGGCGTTCGTCATACAATAATTTACTCTGAGCTTCCCAGACTTCGAAAGATGTCCAGCCCATATCTCCTTGTACAGCCTCATTTGAGGTTTTGCATGGGCACCCAGTGCTAATCATCCGACGGCTCTCTGATTTATTTCTAATGTCGACTGTATCTCTGCTTTTAGACACACATTTCCGAAAGTATGCCCGGGCACCATTACTCCTTTCCTAATACCCCTCAACACCTAAACACCTGATTAAGCATGCTGTTTACGCCACCTGGCGGCACCGGAACAAATCGCACATACTTCTTTCGTTACTAATAGAAGTCGATTTTGGTGCAGACGTCGCCTCAGTATCGCTTTCCGTTATTCACTGCAACATTTTGTTTTGCGTTGAATCAAGCAAGTTTGGCCACCGCTACTTAAAAGCAAGCTGCTAACCTCGGCACAAAGTCCGTCCCTGCATGGAACGTTTGATGCTTTGTCTTGCCTCAGGACTTATTGCATTGCTAAGCTACGCGACACTCTAGCGGAAGCGAGAGTAAATTCAGTGAGAGGAGGAAGACGGCAACCTCTGTTGGCCAGGCGCAGCAGCTTGAGCAGCGGCGCCCTGCTGTGCTCGAAGTGCGCCCTCAGGGATCGCGGTTCGTCGTACTTGCAGCAGCCGATGTACACGCTTATCGGCAGGGAACCCTCGTAGGCGTACGCGTAGTCCGCCAGGCTGCCGCTGATGCGAAGGAAGGCGGCCCCTGTCGGCGATGAATAGCAATTAAATAAGCCTCTATCCCCGCCGCGGCGATGGTAGACTGAACGAAACCAGACTTGGCCATGACCAATGGCTAGCTTGATAAGGTTAGGATATGGTGGCGCCCCCTCTGAGCTCGGTTGTCCACCACTGGTGGCGTTCTGCAAATTCTCCTTATTAGTAAGCATTCGTGGTTTCGGCTTTTCTGAACAAGTGCTCGCATACCCGCACCTAGCCTAACCCTGCCGGCTACATCATTTGCGTTTTGAGCCATTAAGTCACCGCCCTTTCTATTCATTGGCATTTCGAAAAAATTGAAAAATGCATGATGCATGGGCTCGCCAGCGCGAGGATGTTTTCAGGTAGTTTTATTATTGTGGTAACATGGTAACCATCTGATAGCAAGATGCCTCATGCACGAAGTAGCTAGATCTTTCGGGTAACTTTCAGAACATGGCTACGCGCAGTGGGAAAAGAACAGTGTTTCGCTGGAAGCATCAGGAAGGCGACTCTCCTGTGCACCTAATATATCAGTGAGGAAAGATCCGACCAAAGGAAAACTAATACGGCTTAACAATGAAAAGTAATTTTTAAAGAAAAATTTGGGGACCATTTAAGCTCCCCGCCACCAATAATTATATCAGCGGCAGCGATGTGGCCACATCGCTGCAGCTCATGCCGCTAATCGCTGCCGCTCGTCATGCTGCTCCCATATATCGCTTCTTCGGCCGAATGCACAAGACTTTAACATGATGTCGCTAACGACCCATTTCGCAGAAAATTCGGCGTCGTCGTAGACATCGATGGCAGTAAAAAAAAAAACCTTGATGGTACCAAGAACTTCAGGAGCAGGTCTAAATGTTCAGATTAACGTGGTGATGGACTGGATTGGCAGCAGAGGCCGCCGGCGAAACCAAACTGGCCAGCATCTAATGCGACCCTCCCGTGCGGCTGGGCCGCTAAGTCCCCTCCCCCTTAAAAGACAGAGCGGCCCAGGCGGTGATGTCCTTCTCTGTTGGACAATAAAAGTTTTCAACAACAACAACGTGTCAATGACGCGTTTCATAGCGTGTACAGTCGTAAATGGGTGAAACGCACTAAATCGAGCACTTACTATGTAAAATAGATTCTACGCATCGCGAATATCATGCTCTTAGGTAAATGACTAAAACATTTACAGATATGTCTCTCAACAAGCACTGCTTATAGTCCACGAGATTCATGTACCATGCACTTCGAGATTTAACTTTCATATTCATTAATTCTCGTACCGGACGCTCATCATAGCCATCTTAACTTTGCAATCAAGATTCGGGAAATTGCTCGAAAAAGGTTCGTTGGTTGGTTGGTTTAACGTCCCAAAGCGACTCAGGCTACGAGAGACGCCGTAGTGGAGGGCACCGGGAATTTCGACCATCTAGGGTTCTTTAAGGTGCACTGACATCGCACAGCCCACGGACGCCTTGCTTTTCGCCTCCATCAAAAAGCGGCCGCCGATGCCGGGATTCGATCCCGTATCCTTGGAAACAGTATTCGAGCACCGTAACCACAGCGCCACCCCGGCGGGGCAGTGCCGAAAAAATATGCAGCACTGCACTAAATAAGCGAACTATTACAGGTTTACGCACTAACCAACACGTTTTGTTTCCCGTACATAAACGCGAATGGTAACGGTAGTCAAACAATTCACGATGACGTGCCGATATTGTTTCAAGCGTTTTGACATCGAAATATAGGACAGAGATTACAAGCGGTTTGTTAACGCGAAGTAGACTCTACCATTACGCTTTTCATCGTATTTCTTGACAAGCTGTGACGTGTAAATACCATTTCGAGCGCGTTTTGTTTTTAGTTCTCGAACTTTTATTCCAGGAAAAACTATTCCTGGAGATGCCCCGTAGTTTGTGGCATAGAGCAGTGGCTGCGAATGCTTTTTATGCGACGACGGGAACGCCATGAGAAAACGAAATCATGACGCGGCGACTCAATAGCAACACAAGGCTAGCAGACGACACAGCCAGCTCCGCACCCGGATGTAATTATCAACTCCTGTCATGACTGTCGTTTTGCACGCCGTCTGTGACGTAACAGAAAGTGACGACCAATCAGAGCTCGGCCAACTGCCAACAATCTACCAGAGATATGACCGTGATATTTCGCTCACAACCCCGACACCACATGCACCTGATTTTCTGGAGGATGGAGCCTTTAAGGCTGTCCCATTAAAAGAGTAAGATTAAGATAATTATGCAGGAAAGATTAAAGGAGCCAAACTAAGGTAGAATCTGAAATCATTGTCCTCCATTTTGCTATCAGGAAGAGGACAGGAGAACATTTGTTTCGATCGACAGTGATAGCCACTGCCCCAAAAACGGAGTCTTTGATCATAGAAAACTAAGCTGAAAACCACTAGAAAATGATTCGCCAACTGTCCGTCGAAGGCATTTAATAATTGTCCCTGATCCCCTTTGGCGTTGCACTCGCAACCATGTCTTAATAACTGGATCCTAAAGTTTCGGTTTCAAGAGCCATCGAAAGCTGCACATGAAAGAAAAGAAACTGCACAATGACATTACGACAGAGCAGTGCACTTTTGATGTATGAAGGCACTTCTATGTGTAACAGAAGCTCCTATAGAAGCTTATGCATAATATTGCAGCTGTATACTTGCTCTTGTAGCTCTTATTATTGCTCTTAATATCTTTCCATTCCCAGGCTACCTGAGAATTGTAAACAGCCTACCATATTTGGTGGTCTGACTTCAAATATTGCCTAATTTACGTGAAATAATCTCCAAATAACCTACATGTTAATTTCGGTGTAAACACTGTACATACAAGCTCATATATTACGACCTACGTTCTTTGAGATGTAATTTAAGTCTGACTCTTGCCGTAGTTGTCTGCAATAAGTGAGAAACGATTCCTGCCTGAAAGTTTAAGGATTTGAGAGGTGACCACAGTAACTGTGCCCATGCACAGACTGCACAGGTATAGATTATCAGTGTCGGTGTATTGGCCAGTAGCGCATTTCATGTCAAAATGTCCTTCCATCTGCACACTGAAGCCAAGCTAACAAAGAAGCGTATTCGTTTCATTACTACAAATCCTTTGCAGAACTGGGACACATGTTTTAACCTTTAAAAACGCTTATGCTTAACGTTGCTTTAAATATATCACACCAGGTCTCACATTTATAAAGGTAAAAAATTTTGAAACAAATACTACTTCGTGACGAAACACGTAGAAGACTACGTTCTTAAGCTTTTTCTTACTAGGTTTTATTTCAACTGAAGCATGTCAATACTGGCTACATATTGATTAAGACTCTGGGAGACTAGCTGGCCTACCGTTCGAGAAGCCTTCGTTGTTGGCTCCGACGGGTGGTTTGTCGACACACGCGGTTGTTCCGTTGAACGCCATGAGCGAAGCGACATTCCTGGAAAGCTCCATGAAGACGTCTTCGTCCGGCGCCATACTGCCCGTGCGCACCCAAGGCATGTCTGCGCAAAAAGAAAGTGAGGTTTAAGTTAGGTAATATGAATCGGGATACAATAAGACATGTCAACTGAATCTACCCCTGTTGCTACAGTTATAACGAAACATTACGTAATTAAGACGCAACGTGAGGATTCATTAAACGCGTGCAAGTTTTTATTCATACACAGTTCTATGGTTACCAGTTGGGAAGGTACGAAACGATGCCTTTATAGAGTAAGCTCTACTACACGGGATGTAACTTCCGATTTCGCCTCGCCGCGTCCGAATGACTTTGGCCTAGTTAAGTGTTGGTGTCCTCCGAAAAGTTTGATAGAGCACCTCCTACCCCAAAAATGAACTTAAACAGAAAATTTTAAAATGTAGCCGGAGGAAAAGCTATGCGACGTTTACCTAATGAAGCACAAGTGTCCTCTGAAAAGTGACAGACGCAGTACCTACCTTTCCCTAAAAACCAACACAAACAAAGAATATCAAAAATCGGCAATTGAAAAGGTGGTGTTAAAGGCGCTATCGCATTTACTCTTAAGGCAAAGCTTGAGCGTCCCGCAGTTAAAACTGTCAAACTATGTACAACCTTGCTAAACCATGCAAAAACTATGCTTAACAGAGATTTTCCACGTATCACTTGATTCAATCCGCACTTATGCCCCCACCAATGTTTTGGTATTGTGATGCTGTCAGCCATTTTATTTTCTTCGCTTCGCGCAGCATGACATCGGGCTACCACAATTAAACATGAGCGAAATTTCGCGCACGTCGAAATTTTAAATTATATTTTGCTCGCTCCCTTTTGAACAAATGACCTTGCTGCAGGACACATCCCTATTCCTGAGGAAGCCACAGCTTCTTATGATTACGCTCAGATGTAATTTCATTCAGCCGCGGCTATTGTGTGAATGCGAATTTTTCGGTGAAGCGCGAAATTGAACGTAAGAATGTAAATATGTGGCCCACAGGTAAGGAGTGTACTTTCGCTTCAGAAAACAAAATGGTATAGCGTAACGGAGCATGCCGAATGAGTCGGAGAAAGAACGCGAGTTAATGGCATTCTATAGAAATATAGAAGAAAAACTGCCAATGATTAGGTCACTTCCTGGTACGAAATTTGAGCGCAGCTGATCAGCGGCTTCGCCTTTTTCGATAGATTGAGGCAAAGATTTCTAGCAAGACACATATGTACAGTTACAGACAATTATTTTATTTTTCACACATATTCCTACAAGAAACATTCCACTAACACTTCTTGATTGTCATGAAGGAAGCTTTGTGGTCGAAGAAATCAAGAGATCAATTAAATTATCGGGAGTTTGCGGGCGGCAGCGCGTGGGCCCATAGGAACGTTGCATGGCGAAAAAAAAAATAGCGACTGACTGATGCCGCTGACGCCGCTAGTGAGTCAAGACAACATGGTTCTGCGTTGATAGCGAGCTGATAGCGAGCCGGCGCTTCGGCAACCGGAGAACACCGTCGCCGTCACGCAGGAAGAAGGGGGGGGGGAGAGGGGTTACAGGCGCGGCAAACTGTGGTGGCAGGATCGCGCACAGCTATCAGAGAACACGCGCGGTCGCCGCCACGCCAAAGAGCTACGCTCTAAAAACAGTCTCACCAGCTCCGGGCAGGTCGTCGTATGGGTAGAGCACCCCTCGCAGGCCTGCGAACACGAGCACAGTGAGGAGGGCAGGGTAGGCTCGCATGAGCCGCATCAAGGCCGCCGTCTCCGGCTCCACGGGAGGCCTGTTGACGGCGGACACACGCTCGAAGGCTCCCGGAAAGTTGCGGTTGATGGACACGCCGTTGGTGTTCTCCCTGGGGGCACACACTAAGAGGCTCAGGCTACGAGACTGCGAGGAACTTGCAAGCCACTCCTAACGTGACTCGTTCAGTTTCCTGATTATGGCATGCACGGTCGGCACTGGTCAATATATACAAAAAGGCGACCGTTGTCAAGGGGCGCTTCCAGCGGCTTCTTTCACAAGGATCTCTGGTTAGTCGAGGAGATATGTGACGTCATGAAAACACGTGAATTTTCAACTGCGCTAACAGATGTCATTTTGCAGATACACTGCTTACGAGACAGGTTCGAGAGTGGTGGCCTGATTGGTGGCAGCGGTTATAGCTGAGCTTAGTATACCGTGCAGTGATGTTTAGACCGCCAGGCGAGCAGCAGTGACGGAGCACGGAGTATAATAATTAGGCCTAGAGGCGTTCAGCCTTCAGTGCGATCCCATTCTAACGTGCAACGAAAATCCCTGCCCCTATACTTGTATCCATACTTACGCTTTTGTTGTACGGTTCGATAGCATTTTCAGTTCATGCTCATTTCGTAGTTTTTCAGTTGACATCATCCTCCAGTTCCTACGTGAGCTGACCTTAAACTTGATTTTTCGGTGCTTGTCACTGATTTTTGAGTGTAGAGTTTAGCTTTTAGCATTACATTTATTACATTATTACATTGAAATTCTCCACATAACTATCGCATTTTTTTTGTTACGTACTGTATCTCTAACAGTATATTTCTCGCCCCGTATTTGCTCTGCTTCATTACTCCTTTCAGCCTGAATGAGTGGTAAATGAATACACTACTTTGTACCGCCCAATCGCCGAAGTGCGAAGAAGCGTGAAATGCTCACCCTCCGGTCATGCCGGTGCAGTCTCCCGGGATGGATGCGTCTGAGCCATCGATGTTCACCGTAGGCACCACATGCAGCCGGGCGTTGTTGAGGAGCCAGTGCACGTCCGGGTCCGACTGCTCGTTCGCCACGATGTACTCGATCAGGTGCATGACCACCTCGCGTGTGACCAGCTGCGCAATCAATGAGGTGCTCTCAGAAATCAGTTTCGGAATATTGAAAGGAACTATGTTCCGCGAAGACGTTTGCGAAAAGAACCTCAGATGGAATCGAATACAGGGTTTACTTTCGAACAAGACGCCAAAAAAAGCCTCTTGGGAAGTTGATCTTCACACACCCCGAAAATTGTGCCTCAGGTAAGGCTACACTCTTTTGTACAACCTTAAAGATGTTCGTTAGCGGACAATTATGTTGTTGTTGTGGCTGCAGGAAGAAGGAAAATAAAATGCACGGGCCTGCTACTGGCTCTATAGCTGAGCCACCTCCGCTGCCTCGTGCGGACAGAAGAAAGTAGAGAGCGAAGAAAAAGAAGAGGGAGAGAGACGCGCGCCGCAACAGCCGTCGTCCAACACCTAAGCGGTAGCGGGTGCAATGACGGCCTACAACAGATAAAAATTCGGTGGCTGTCTAGCCCCCGCCGCAAGCGGCGTTGACCTACCGTCCCAGCCCCGTAGGGCCAGGAAAAGCCACCCTTCACCACCTTCTTCCATCCCCGGATAATTATGAGGTGAGACAACTATAACTACATTTTTGGTTCGTTTCCCAACACGAATTAAAAAGGTAGTTGGACGAAGGCGCAAAATTTGTTCAGACAACTATGTTCAACAGCCAAGAAAAGAATTTTAGATAGTCCTGGTTACAGTATTAGTGCTATGATGGCAGTTTTTGATATACCTTGAAAAGGAGTGGTATACCATCAAACACAGAGTAACAGAAATTAGCTACACTAAACAAATTTTTACGTATTCAGGAGATCGTAGTCGAGGATAAATTTTAAGTAGCTGCTCTACTAAATGTTTCCCAATTTAGCAGCCCTATCGATTTTCCCAGCGAGAACATAACACTTAGTATTGGGACGAGGGGTTAGATTCCGGAGAAGGGCCGTTATCTGAACTCTAGGCAATATAGGATTTGTAGCCCGTTAAGAAAACGGTACGAATGGGAATCTGCAGACGGAAAGTCGAATTTCTATTCTCCATAAAAAATGAGTCATGACACTTAAACAAAATATTTATTGCGCCGAACCACTGATCTGCGGACAAATCCAGCAAAATTTTATTTAGATTATATATAGGTCAAAAACATGTAGTGTGGGATAGCGACTTTTCAGTGACCATCAATGTTTCCCGAGTTGAACTAAACTGCTACCCAGTATAGAGGGCCCTGTGTGGTGCACATATTTGGATACAGACGCCTCCAGCCAGTACTTGAGTGGTATTAGTGTTTACAAAACCGTAACTATAGTGAAAGCGTCAGAAACACTCATTTTTATTAGGGCAATTTTTATAACCTACACCAGCTACACCAGTTAGCAAATCTCCTTGACAACCAATGGTTTTTTGCTACACTTATGCAGCTGGCGTAGGTTATAAATGGTCCTTGCATCTGCCAACACGCGAGTACAACACGTGAGGCAGACGTCAGATTTCACGCTCTTAGCAGCGATGCTGTTAAGCCGGATATTGTTTCGTCTATCGCACTCCGTTGAATGTGTTCGCAGTAATGACGTCACCACGACCGGACGTGACGTCATGACCGATGACTGCATTAGGCAATTCACGCAAGCCTTTTTTACATGGACCCGACAGCGGAGGGATGAGTTGGGTAGTTGAGTGGACTCGGCCCTACCGGGTTAAGTGGAGAAATATGGGAGAGGCCTTCGCCCTGCAGTGGGTATAATCAGGCTCATGATGATGATGATGATGATGACCCTACCAAGCTTACATGAATCCGACCAAACCAGCCCAGAATCGGCTCTGGACGAGCGGCGACTACTGCGGCACCTCGCGTCGAGGGGAAGAACTAGCAGACGGTGACAGATTCCGGTTTTTCCCCCGTGCATCTCTCGAGTTTTCCGCACTGTTCTCCTCTCCCTCTGCGTCCTGACTCAGCCCGACAGCGTTTACATGATTCCTGCAGCGGATCGAGTCCAGTCAATCCACCCGCTGCGCAGGAGTTGACTGGACTCGACACCTCGTCTTCTCGATCCGACGCGACGGGGTTTACATGAATCCGCTAACCGGTTTTCGACCCGATAACTCAACTCAACCTGCTCCTGTCGGATCCATGTAAACGCCGCTTCAATCGAGGCGTCCGTGCTGCGCCTTTCATCTGGCGCCTCCTCGAACGCCGCACCGCACAGCATATAGGAGCACACGCAGTAAAGCAGGAATCAGCGGCATTTCAAATTATTTTACAGGAAAGAAAAAAATTCTGGAGGTTTAAGGATGGCCTGAACCTAGTGAAAGGAGGAAAGGCGTGAGTGTTGCAGCGATAGCCTCTGCAACACCATCTTATAGATCTGCGGTCTTTTCATAATGTTCTTATAATTTGGTCGCAGGAAATTAAAGGCGCAGTATCTGTCACACATTCTATGGACGCCTAAACCACGCCTAAGGGATGGAAAATATGGGAGTGAACGCGGAAAAAGAGAAAGGAGTGCCCTGGTGGAAGGCTGCGGAATAATTTCGATCACCTGGGGATCTTTAACGTGCACCGACATCGAACAGCACATGGACACATATTTGTTTCGAAACTTGCTCGGAAGTCTGCTCCAAGCCCACCCAATGTCTTATTATATTCAAAGAAATTACTACATATTATAAGGATAGCCACCGCGGCTTTCCGGAACCTCGTAAAGGTCTCCGGAGAGCCGAAGAAAGGCTCTTTCTCGAAATTTTTACGAACACAGTACTGTACCCGGCAGTCTTGAAGCACTTCAATACCGACTTTCATAGGGACACAACTTGACCTAACGAGGTGTGTGTGGTATCCACCCAAAATGTATTACGCCTTCATTTCCTCGAAACAAAATGCCCCGCCGCGATGGTTCAGCGGTTTTGGGTGGATACCACACACACACACACACACACACACACACACACACACACACACACAC